>JADGIL010040231.1:0-39973 GCA_020352625.1 Cactoblastis cactorum
GAGCAGTTAAGGAGAAAACGATGGACATACAAAAACACAGTTACCTATTAAATATGTATATTGATAAGATTAGCATCAAATTACTTCTGATTATAGAAAAACATAGTGCCTTGTTATTTAGCTGCTTTAACAAGTAGCTTAATAAAAAGGCACTTATTACGCAAGCTAAGAAGGAAAAGTTAAAAGTAACAAGATAGAAAGAAGAAGCAAAAAGGCTTTTAAAAATAAAGTTATTATTCTTTTGGATTTAGGATTTGCGGGACAAATATATATAACTTATTGTTATTTTGTAAGAAAGTACCCTTGGAAAGTACTAAGTCATAAGTCCGCCTTTGTAGCTACTATTCGTAGGTATATCTTTATTTGTAAAATGTTTGTTACCTGTTTTATTTTAATGCAAGAAATAGTTGTATTGGATTGAACGGCTTAAGTTTTAAACATATACAATAATAAATTTTAACAGAAATACTCAAACCTCAATTTGCTTACACACATTTCACGCAGACATTTCTTTAACTTTAGCCTTTAGATGTTAAAATTTATATATTCTTTTCTTCAAAAATGTCAGCGAAACATCGTGTCCATCCACGCTGGTTTTCAGTAACGCCTGCGTTAGAGGTTACTTTATCTAATTTATTCCTAAGAAATATGTATTTATTTAGTGTTTTCACATTTTTCATCCTCATAGAAAATGGACAGCCCGTTTTGTGAAATTAAGCCCGTAGCTTGCATATGGCTATAAGTAAACTACACAGGAGGTAATAAATAATTAGGATTTATAAAATGTGAAAACTAATCCAACAAGCTTAGCTTTGAGCACAGAAAATATCAATCCTTGAGCACCTACATACCAAATTTCAACGAAATCATTAGCGCTGATGTTCCAACTAGAAGCGGCGCGCGACTTCATGATTTTGCTATTTAACTCTGTGATTTTACTTTTTACTATTTTATTAATATCACTCGATCTGACCCTAAAATCTGATGTTATCAACAAAACTGGCATTGGTAGAACTCAGTTACTTACTCGTTTCCTAGTTACAATGAGCGTAAAACATAATCATTTACGTATCTGTATGACTGCATCACAGAAAAACCAACCTATAGTTATCTCGTCCATGAACTGCATCAAGCTAGATGCTTAAGTATGTATATTATTAATTACCTGTACATAAGAAGTCCGTTCCTTTAAAATAATAAAAGCAGAGCTAGAATTTAAGGAAACCGATATATCCAAATCTCTGATATCGTGTGTTGACTAAATATTTATAAAAAAATATTGCTGACTCACTTTCGCATTATAGTATCACTTAGTAAGAAAGTTATCTAGTTATTTACAACATTTTAAGGCATAAGATTTTCCCGAAATATAACGCCATAAGTAAATGGTGATCTATAAATAGTTTAACTTGTACTCATTAATTAAAGAGTGATTGACCAATTAAAAACGGCAAGGCGCTGAGGACAGGCGCTTCGAGAAAAAACATCTTGGTCAGGGTTGCGAAACGGCCTTCGTCACGCGACCTATGGCGACTCAATAGTCGTCAGGCACATGGACCTTTTTTTTCTTTTTCGTGGGAAAAATCGTCACGGGGTATCCGCCCAGGGGGAAATAACGGGAAATATCGCACTCTTATCGGCTAAAAAATCCACGGTGTTCGTTCAAACTGCTGCTACGAGATTTGTTCTCGAATTTACCGCTTCAGGCCTTGGCCTGAAGTGCTATTTTTGAATGTAGGTATGTTTCGTCAGAAAATACTACTACTACTTTATATCTATGAATGAACTATTGTATAAGCCATGTCATTAGGGATTGGAACTATAAAAAACTACCTTTGATTTGGTCTGTAATCTATATGTTATTATGTTAAAATGTTAAATCTATATGTTATATAACCTATATTACCGTAAAGTTTCATCCAAATACATCCAATAGCACTTTCGTAAAAGAGTAACAAACATACATACATCCTTAAAAACTTTCGCATTTATAATATTATTATTTTTTTAGTAGGATAGTATAGGATAATAACACAGTGCTTTGTACGATTCTTAAACAGTGGTGATAGATTTGCTCAAGTCACCTGTAGACATAAAATATAAATTACTACCACATAGTTAGTGGTAAGTAACCGTATTACATACAAGTTAACCAGCCAATAGTTTCCCTTAAATTTTAAACTTGGGACATCAGTCTCCTGAGCCGGTCGACCACCATCATTTCACTTTCTTGTAAAAACAAAACAGTTACTTAAAAATAACTGTTTATCATTTGAGGGAAACACAGATCAGTCTATCGAATAAAGAGCTACGACAGTCACCGCCCAACTAACATTTTAACAAAACAAGAAGTGTTAAATTAGCTGTTTAAACCTCAGGTTCTGAATACAAAGCCATACAAACACATACATTAACTCATAACACTCCTCATTTTAATACTGAGGTTTATAAACAATGTTTGTCTGTGGGCGTATAAGTTACAAAGTAAATCTCAGAATTGTTAGAGGAAAATTGCATTTATTTACGTACTGCCGCACCGAGACCTGTTAAGAGGATTATTGGAAGTATCTACTTTGTATTTTATGACAACGCTATACTTCATTATTAACGTGACCATCTTTCAAAGCGAGACGCCTACGAAATTTGCTTTTATACAAAAAAAAAAAAATATATTATGATTAGTCGGTGGAAGATGCCATATATAAGACCAAAAATGCAATTTTTTTTTTAAATGTGACTTTAAATAATGTTGGTACTTTATCGTCACTGACATCTTAATTTTTATACCGCTTTACCCCAAAAAAATAAATTTAGTCTTAATTATAATTCAATAAAATATTGTAGAAAGTAAGTACCTACATAAAGTTTCGTAAAAGTGGGACGTATGGGTCCCGTCATTCATTATAAGTATATCTAAGTATTCGTTGTATACACGATCAACGCAAAGTGTTAATATTAAATATTTGTTATATTACGTGACCCATGATCATTATATTTCAATATAATAATAGTAGGTGATCAAGGGAGCAAAAACTCGATCTCGCTAGTTCCCGAGTCTGATAAATTCGTATTTTCCATAATTTCACGTCGGCGTTCTAGGTTTGATTCCCAACTATATACAGTTTTCCTTTTTTGTGTTTGAATAAACAAAATACTAATTTTCGTAATTTATCATTTTTAAATATAAAAATACAACATTAAAAGTGTGCTTGTTAGTTTATTTCATACAGATTCTGATCTGTTTTAAAGTATAGTACTAATTAAATTTTTTCGAAAAGAAATCTAGACTTTTCCTTTGTTCACGATATTCCTCTTTGTTTAAATTTCATCAACATTTTCTTACACTGGACAAACAAACGAAACATCTAAAAGTACTGCTTTGTAAAAAGTATTTATTGGAAACGGCTTACAAAGCAATTCAGAAATGCAATTAAGTACTTGAAGTCACATACGAACACTCAAATGTTTTCCAATTTATAAAGCGAGCATAGCATAGCCAGACTGGAAACCCGAAACAAGTTACTTTTTGTCGAACAATTTACTATTAAGTACACCTTTATCTATACAAATAAATTTAAATTGGATTGTCTGTTTGTTATATCAAAATAACTGCTACTAATATAATATATATAATATGGCACATACACCAAAATGACCTGGTTTACAATTTTTGTCTATCTGTTTATTCCGGCTAATCTCTGAAACAGCTGAACCGATTTTGACGGGAAGCAGATTTAAAAAAATTAAAGAAATAAAAATCACGAGTCCTATAAAGATTAGTATAAGCATTGTATAGATAACAAGTACTAATTATCTATAAAATTTTACCATTGTGTGTAATAATATCACTCAGTATCTACACCAAAGCCAATTTACCTTACTTTACGAGACAATTCGCTCAACAAAAACACAATTACTAATATAACAATGCGCAACAAATTTTATACTTAGCATAATAATGAGTCATTATTCTTAGAATAAATTAAAAAACATTGATGACGAACAAGAATACACTACCTTGTATGCTTCCGATAAGTATGAGAGTTTTCCTGACTGTCTGAATTATTGTCCCCACCTATAATGTTATTGTCTTTTGAGAACATTATAAATTGGCATTCAACTTCGCTTTGCGTCGACATCGTGTATCTACATAATTTAAGATATGTAAAGACCTTCTATAGAGGTCAAACTTCCATCCCGTCTAAAAATCAAGCAATATCTCGTACCTGATTATAAGATACATATGTATTAGTATATGTATATAAATTACATGAAACATTTAGTTTTAATTAACGCTCTTCACTCCGAAGAAAATTAAATAAAATTGGCTTATTAAATCGAAATTACTTTCATAATTAAATCTCAGTATAAGTACAGATTATATGATATCATACTTGTTTTGCAAAAGCTCATTAGTGCCTTCGATAGTTCAAATGTTTTAGCTACTAATTTTATTTTTATTTAAATAGGTAATTAATAAGTGGCAGCCTTCTTTCTTCAAATTTCTTCATAAACAAATAACTAAATATTTAATTATGAGAAATCTATTTAAACCAAATTCATGAGAGTTCAAAAAAACGACGAAGTTTCGAGAAAAGGTGGGTAGTGGTTGCTTGGTTCGTCTTGACGGAGTTACTAAGCCCCCAGATATAGTACTAAAAATAAAATACCTGTTAGATGGATAATATAATCGATCAGGAAAAAAACGAGCAATATCCGCCCACTGAGTTTTCATACGTTTTCCTTCCATCTACATTTTATACGCTTTTTTGTTCGTATTAAACCCGTCTGGACTCTGAAAGAAAACGTTGAATGGACTTCGGTGGATGAAACATAGGGGTTCTCGTTGACTAAATTACATATTTTTGCGGCTTCTATTTTCTTCTATTATTCAAATTTTTTATTAGTGACTACTAGCACATTTTTACGATCGGCGCGTAACTGTTATTAAGCGGGTTCTAAGCAACGTATCGAGATGAAACAAAATGAATTTACAAGTAAGTTAGACATTTTACAATACGAGTCATGTGGAAATTTGATGACAAATTATTTTGTTTTTCAGTTTTTTGGGTTCCAGAGCCGAATGGCGAAAAACGGAACCCCTATAAATTCGACATGTCTGGTAGATGTACATACTATTAAACAAAAAATGAGGTGAAATACTAGAGATCTTATCAAATTTATACGTCTTTAAGATAGATCTTTAAAAATTGCATTGAAGGTCCTAAAATAATTTATTTCTCAAAATTCAATGTCTATCGTTCCAAATATAGGTACTTTTAAAATGTTAAAATGTGTTGGGCTCTAACTTTTAAACTACTGTAGTGAAAGAAGAAAAAAATATGCTATAATTATATTTATCTCGATAAATACTTCCAAAGAAAATCAATTTGAACGAGATATAGTCAGCTGTTTTTGATACACATATATAGCAAACCGCAAACAATAATTTTGTTATTCATAAAAATTCCATAAAACACTATGAAAAACGAAGTTATTTTTTGTTTTAATAAGTTATAACACAAATATTCAGTCAACGGCATAATAGTTAACATTCCTCTTCATTACCTGGGAAGTCCTGGGTTCGATCCGCGGTCAGGTCATGATGGAAAATTACCTATTTCTGATTGACCTAGGTCTTGGATATTTAAGAATTTCTAACTAGTGTGTAGCTATCCCTTTCTATGTGGCGTTATGAGTTAACACCGTCGTAGTTCCAGAGAAGGGTTATTTACCGAGGGATTTATCCCCATATACCTATTTATTTAATTAAGTATCCCCCTAGCATATTGTATGTTGTATTTAACGACCTCCGTGGTGTAACGGTTAACGTACTTAACCGATACTCAGGAGGTCCTGGGTTCGATCCCCGGTCAGGTCATGATGGAAGATGACCTTTTTCTGATTGGCCTGGGTCTCGGATGTTTATATATTATAAGATATAGTATCGTTGAGTTAGTATCCCATAATACAAGTCTCAAACTTAGTTTGGGGCTGACTCAATTTGTGTAATTTGTCCCTATATACTTATTTATTTACTTATTAGCTATAAAATACATGTTTCTATACGATGATTATTGCTGCAATGCTTTGCAGGTTGGTCATTGAACTAAAGGTTTTATTAACAATTATTCAATTGTCTCTTAAGCTGACTCGCCAATCCAGTCTGTAGAATTATATTTGTTTATCGGTTTTAATTCAAGTGAACAAATTGGCTATATGTTCGTTTCGTGAGTTTTATAGTTATCATTTTTACTAATTGGAAGTTCAGTCAATACCAAAAAAAAAATAAGCAAAAATATACTATATATAAGAGCACTTTGACAGATTTTAAGAATTATTGTTATAATTAATGATTGAGATTAAATATTTTTTTTATATTTACATAATTTTATTTTCTATAATAACAATGTGATACTGATACTATTCGAATATATGATATTTTACGTCTTAAATTGTCAAGTAATTCAGCAAAGAAAACTGACTGAAAATTCCCATTGTGCAGTAAATACGTAGACTAGACAAATAAAACTCAATTGAATAATTGTACTTTAAATAGTTTTAATTAGGGCTAAATACTAACAACGAATCTTTAAATAGCGTTGGTCGCTATAGTAACGGCAGATGTTCAATTAGGAATATGTTTATTCTGTAGTGGGGGAAATATAAAGTCCTATTTATTTTTTAAGATAGATTACTGATTAGTATAATAAAGAATTATAACGTGATCATATAATTCTTTATTATAGTATTTTTCCATATTATGTTACATCGAACGTTATAATCTGCCTAATTCATAGGAAAAAGGCGTGATTACATTTTCTTTTTAAATTTGGACTTGAGTACTTTTGACTTCAATCTCGCCTGATAAGAAGCAACGATGAGGTCTAAGGTGGAGCACTCAAACTCAAGGAATGTCTGTTCACTCATGCCTTGAAAATAATACATAGGTATGTATGTATACATTAACGTTACAATTTCTATTCTGCTGACTTACCGCACTGCACGTCGCCGGTACAGCGTGTGACCTAGTTTAAAGTTATATTTATTTTTAACATCTTAAGGAAGGGAGGAGTTTCTGTAGCACAAGCTTTTATCTTGCACAGGGCTCCGGTACTTATTTATGAATATATTTCAATAATACATTTGATTTGATTCTTTCCTGAACACGAAGATCAGTAAACATCACTCAAAAACAATTAGAAATCATCAAGAAAAATTAAAAAGAAAGAGTAAGCATAAAAACCTGCCATTGGAAATAGGAACTGTAATATAGGACAAAAGTCATCACTAATGTACATATGTATATACATAATATAAGATCGCATTAAACAAATATCGCATTGAGCAATGTAGTCAAATAAATATTTAAAATAGAAATTAAAGTATTTTGTGTTGTTGGAAATTGAAAACGCAAATTAGTCAACAAATTGCTGAATTTGTGAGAAAAACAGGAAAATAATTGTTTTATATTACCAATTTTAACATACGTTTGTGGAAGTTCAACATGTTAATATGTAATTTCGCAAATGCCAGCTTAAAAACAAAACAATTCGCCAGTTGATTGTGTTGCAAGAGCAGTATAAAATATGATTACAATATGACAATGTAAATACTAGGTAAGTACATTATTACCAATTCTTCAAGACGTGTTAGGTCAAACAACAGTAGGTGCATTAAATCGCAAACATAACACTGTTAGAAAATTAAATGTCTGTTGAAAAGCAAAGAAAACTTCTTAACCATCTGTTTATAATGAAGTGAAATATTAGTCACATGAAAAATTATTAAGGCCTGGCAACAATCAGATATCTTCACTTGATTTCGTGTTACTGGCTGCCCACTCTACCCAGTCGCATATTGACATATGCTTAGTAATTACGAATGTCTTAATTAAATTGACTTAAAAGGATGACGCATACTGCAAATTGCCCACTAGTTTACTGCACTATCATGTCTCAGGATTTATCAACTACGCGGAGCACGAGCATTTTCTAATCGATGACTAGGTAGGTACATTCTAAAGGGTAAGCATGTCTGTTGTGCTTGAAAATTTCAGTTAAAAAATATAAAGAAATATGCTTTAATCTGTCAAACACATGTCAAATTTTTAAAAAGTCAAGTGAAAATGCCTTGTATGTAGTGTTGGCCTATAAATGTGAATACTTTACTTTACTGACCGCTCCTGGGATGCCGGCGGAGATGAAGAGCGCCAGTGTGTCGGGCCAAGGCAGAAGCTTGTACTGCTCCCACCAACGCTTCACTACCAGGCTCACGTAGAACCCCAGCACGAACGACATGGGGATCGACTCACTTTGAGCCCCGAAATACTGTCGCACTTTCTCGAATATCCTGTTGATTAAATTTTCTTTTGTTAAAAATACAATTGTAATTACGTCGGAATCTTAAATGTAATAATATAAACACTTATACGTCATCAATCTTTGGAACTATCAATCAAAGTTGTAAAGTTATAATGTAGACATGCTCTTTTCGCGAGGAACAGTTATTGCGGTTAACAATCCTACTTCTTACTAATATTAGAAATGTTAAAATGAAACAAATTTAACAGGATTTTATCGCGGTTTAATCACTACATACATATTAGAAATGTTTGTGAGAATGTACATATGTATGGATAGATGGATCGATGTATATTTATACTCTTTCACGAAAAATCTATTTTAACGGATTTGAATGAAAGTTTTTTTTACAGTTATATAGGGTATACATCAGTATAACACATAAATAGGTTAAAATTTTTAACGAGTTTATGAAATTTAGAAACCCTTTACTCCCTTAATGTCTCCCATATACAGATAAAGCTCGGTTACAGTTTTATTATATGTATAGATAAACGTGATCAAATTAGATGCAAACTCATACAACTTATTGGCTCTAAATATGGCACTCTTTTTAATATTATGGCGTAGAAACGATGCCTGTGCTCGCGAAACCAAAGAGAATCGGTTCTAAAATGGTCATAAAGATGGCTTTTATCAAAGCTGTTTCAACGAAACCAGCCAATTAAAACTAACACAGGGCTAAAAATTATATCTGCATACAAATAAAATAAAATATGCTTAAAGTATTTAAGACATAATATGCTTAAATACTTTAAGCATATTATGTCTTGTCTGGAAGCGAGAATAAGATTTTATCTCATATCGAGTTTTAATTTAATTTCTTCCCGGTGGTTTGTTTAGGATTCCGTATCTAAATCGGGACCCTATTATTAAGGCTCCGCTGTTAGTTCGTTTGTCTATCTGTCGCCTGGCTTTATCTCAAAAGAAGTGATAATAGAAACACACACGATAAGTATATTTCTTTTGCCGCTTTTAGAACAAATTCTAAAAACTACTTCAATGGGCAAATACCTTTTAAAGATTATGGTGCTGAACATTTTGTGCGGGAGACCGACTCGAACTTGTCAATTTTTTTTAGTTTTTGTACTTCGTATCGCGATGTCTGCCTGATATTTAATCTCACTAGTAAAATTAGATCATCCATGTAGGGGAAATTGGTTTACAAGCCGCCCGGTATCGGCTCAGATAACTCGTTTTTAATTAAGCTTCCCATAGGCAAAATATTTTTACCCCCAACGCAAAATAAGGGGCGTTATAAGTTTAACGTGTATATGCGTGTATGTAATTCTGTCTGTGGCATCGTAGCTCCCAAAAGGATGAACCATTTAGGATAATTCTTTTTTTGTTAGAAAGGTGACTTAAACGAGAGTGTTCTCAGCTATGTTTTAGCTAGGTAAGTAAGACGTGTATTTTGTTTCATTGTGTCGAGGGTTTATTAATTTTCAATTTAATTACTTGTAGAAAATGTGTTTTGGTATTTTTAAAGTTAATGTATAAAAATGCGCATGTGCATGCGCAAAAAATTAAATCTATCCTCTTTTTAGGCTTTCGCTTCGTCAACAAGATACTCTTATAGTTTTGCCATGTCCTTCTAGAAAGCTCAAATTGCTATCTCACAACTGTTTGTTATCGTTAGTATCTAAAGCATAGTATAGTTTGCTCAATTTTAAAAAGATCTTAAAAGATATTTAAGAAAAGATCTAAATAAGTATACAAAATTGATTGATTTTGAATGAATTTGTAAGGAATTTGGATAACATATTGAACACTCAAATTTTTGCCTTTAATATAACATTACCCAAATCGAATGTTAATCTTCACTGCAAAAATATGTATATAAGTATACTTTTCCTGTTATTCCTACAGACAGGTTTATAAATAAAATCATAAAGGACAAACAGACGGAAGTTAGGTCTTTAAAAATAACAATCAACAAACTTATCTCAATGAGCCTGGGAACATCAGTGTTATAAGAGTATTGTTATATAATTGGTTTCAAAACTTTTGGTATTTAATTACTTGGTGTTGCTTTTTGATTATTTTCACTCTTTATATATGACTTGATTCAAATTTGAACCTTATTCAAAGTTGGTTAGAGGTAGATTAGTATTCAGCCGGCGCAGGACAGTTTTTCAGAATATTCATTTAGTTAGAGCCTATACATTATCAATAATTATGCGTAATATATAGGCTCATTATCACAGTTTTATTTACGTTAATGTTTACGAAAATATCTCAACAAAAACAATATTCGAAAATTATATTGCTAAGATTAATGTAATGTAAATAATTTTTATGTTAAGACGGAGAGAATATTAATTAGTCGAGAATGTCTATGAATACTAGGCGATTACGTACTAATTATCATCCAAGAGCTTTGCATTCTCAATGATTGGTAATGCGTCAGAGCCTGGTATAATTATTGCTTTTTGAAAAACAGGGTGTTATAAATTTGACGCGCGTGTGTCTGTCGTTATATCTTTGGCATCACATCTCACAAACGGATTAATTGATTTGGATAATTTTTTTCTTGTTAGAAAGGTGACTTAATCGAGAGGTATGTTTTTAACTCCCGACACAAAAAGTGGGGTATCGTTGACGTGTGTTTCGTTATATTACGTCGGAGGTTATTTAATTCTCAATTAAACTGTCCGGCTTCAGTAAACCAGAACCAACCCTAAGACACGTTTATACAAACGCTACTTTGTCTTCATGAAGTTCAATGCATCTTATTTTTCTGATAAACAATCGTTCGTGAACAAGATATTTAGATGAGGGTGTTTATCGAGTAGGAACGATCATTTTCATTTCGAATATGGGGCATATTCATAAAGCTGAAAAAAAGCATGCCGAAATTTCCTTTAAAATACATAGAAATTTAATATATTTTGTAAGGTAGATAATGAGTATATAAAGGGGTGCCTGTGTTATTAGGTTTACGCTAAATAATTGTTATTATCCTAGGGTTCTCCATTCAGTATTTTTTTATTCATGCTTTTCGACCTTACGATAGTTTTCGACCATACAATTGTTCAAACTTGGATATTAAATATAGTTGTAAAATGGTCCCCAATTTAATGTACATACATCTGATATTCATTTTATAGATCGTATAAATGTTATTCGTCTATCAAATTATTAGGTATACAATATGCAAAGTTTTAAAACCAGGATATTGAACAGCAATAGAAAATAGGACTGCCAACTGTGTCCCCATTGCACAAAAGTGCTTCAATTGCCCAGAAGATTGACAATCTCGTTCAATCTGTTTGTGTGGTCTTTCAATAAATCGGCATATATCATTCGGAACAAAGGCAGTTAACTGGCAGATGAAGCATTGGATTTTTTATATTACAACTAGCTAATGCCCGCGTGTTCATTTGCGTAGATTTTACGAAAAATTATATCCCCCGGAAACCATACATTTTTTTGGGATAAAAAATTTATCTTTTATTCTAGGTCGTAGTCCATCTTTGTGCCAAATTTCATCCAAATCCGTTCGGTAGTTTTTGTGTAATGCGTGTACAAACATACAGACAAAAATTCTAAAAATAGTAGTTTTGGCTTCTATAGACCCTATAAAGAGCCCCTATATATTTTATTCTTAAATATCTCCCATGTACAGACATAGCTCAGACACAATTTTATTATATGTATAGATTAGACAATGTTTAGTGATAATAGTGTTGATAGGTAAGTTAATTCCTATAATTCATAATTAATTTAAAAATAAATAATTGTAACACATAATTCTAACATCCCCTCTTTTCTTTTTTTAATTTTCTATGAAATCTACTTCAAATCCATATATGTATGTACAATGTACATATTTCCTTCGCTCTTCTTACTGCGTGTCAAAAATATTTTTTTGTAAAAAATGGCCACATTTATAATTCATATCTTTATATATTTCAAGGTCATTATTTAAAATAAAAACAGTCCAAGATTAACAGACGTCTCATAATTAATTTTATAGTTATATTGTTTAATTGTAGACCGTGAGGCAACTGCAAAAAAATAACAAAATTAAGCATAAGTTTTTGTTTTCGTATTAATTGCTCGTTATTTACTGTGAATATCACGTTTTTAAGTCACGCTTCACATAGGTGTTTGCCTGCAACTAGCTGAAGCAAAAACAAAACTGGTTACTTTGATTTTTTTTATGTACCGCAAATAATTTTGCTTCTAATGTGAATTAGTTCCGAGCTCTTTGTATGATGTGATGATATGTTTACGTCTGTGAATACGAGTTTAAGACTGAAAGAAAAAAAAGAGCGAAAAGATATTAGTCTAGACAGATCTATACATTTAATAAAACTGTAAAAGATGTCAATATGTGCGGTCTTTATTTATTTTTGTCTGTATATTTGTATGAGCATCACACAACATTTACTGGATAGAATCTGATGTGCCTTTAAAAGAATTGTAGCAGGTTTTATTTTGAGATGTCGATTAGAATAAAACCGGAGATATTGACGGTAGTAAATTACGCACAGTCGTCGTCGCGGGCAATACTAGTTAATGATAGTATATACCAATATATAATAATAATTTTTGGATGGACACAATGGACACGATGGACACAATGGATAAGAATTATTATCTATATACATAATTTGTACTATACTTTGTAAAATCTATAAAAAGTCCTAAGTCGTTTGTAAAGGCTTTGATAGGTAACTTCGCTAGGTTAATGCACGTGTAATGGACAACGGAAATGGAAATTTTCGTAATTTACCTCGTACTTTAGCTAATGGGAAATAATTATTAGATACATATAAATATTTGGGTAGTGCTAAATCTCTGATGTCATATATGCACATTTTTGAGAGTCATAATGTCAGCCATTATAACTTATGACTCACGCAGTATTATTTACATACATATATAGGCATGTACGTATATCCGAAAATAATTTTTGAAAGAATAGCGATGCGAGCTACGAAAAATAATCATATGTAGATCATGAAGATGCGAGGCACTTACTAGCTCTTGATAAGGTAAGCATAGTTGGTAGAATAAGAACCACGGCTGTTAAAAGAACACACCATCACTCAGTCTTAAGCACACCTCATCTGAGAGTAGGCACCTCCGATTTAAAACTAATTGGATATAATCAGATCATCTTAGGCACGTTTACTTTAACTCTAAAAAAAACAATTAAGTATCACTTCAGCACATAGAATAAAACAACGTCGCTTTCCGCTTTGTGCCCCTATGTATGCTTCTATCTTTATAACCATGTAACTGATTTTGATATAATTTTTTTAATAGAAAGGCTGATTCGCAAGGAGGTTTTTGAAACTCGTGGGTAGACGGGGAGAGTCGCTAGTCCCTCATAAAGTAAAATCTAAGAATCCTTACGTTTTCTCCATGCGTAAGTTCTACATATTTAGATCTAGAAGTACTTACTTATAGCATTCGAAATGAGATACCTATAGAAAATAAAAGACACCATAATGAAAATAGAAAAAAAATGGAAGATCCATAATAACCTCAATGTCGGAATTGCTAATTAACAATTGTAATTAAGCAATAATTAAAAGCATGCAGTTGTAACTCAGTAATATAATAATTGCCGTACGTCAATAACAATTATGAGTTCGCTACCAATGTAGTATCTGTGAACATCAAAATTTAATTTATTATTGGCGGCATTTAAACTGCGTATCAAATTGAATTACGTTGTTTTTAAACCCCGACGCAAAAAGACGAGTGTAATAAGTTTAACGCGTGTGTGTGTGTGTGTATGTGTCTTTGTTATCATAGCTCCTAAACGGATGATACCGTTATAATATCAAATATTAATAACAAAAATAAATAACTAAGGAGCTTCCGTAAAGTAGACGTGTTTTAATTGACTTTTTTTTAAATCTATTACTCCACTATTCATGCACAGGTCTAATTTGAATGGTGTTCTAAAAGGGTGCGAGACCTAAATAGAGATGTATGAGACAAGTAAAGAATAAAATAGGATATAGTGTCGTTTCTGGAAATAAATAAGTTGGCAATGGTGAAAGAAAAAAGAGAGGGAAGTCCACCGATAAAAGCATCGCTCTTAATTTAAATACTAAACGTAATACACTTAAACTTAAGAATAACGTAAAACTAACCTTAAGAGGACTAGGGAATGCCTAGGGAAGTAAGCACTTCCTCGAACTGAGTTCTCATAATAATTTGAGTAAACATTATAACTCAAAATATTTGTTGTTAATTACATTTTAATAGTTACACAGATAAGGGCATCTAAATATGCACATAATATAAGTGACGTTTAGTATAACATAACCTTCTTAGTTTATTTATATATAGGTGGGAAGATTTATAGCTTCATTCCGCTGCAAATTGCATTTTCTTTCCACCTAGTAAGATTTCCGCCTGCTCGTTTGCCTCCCTTTTTAATAAAAAATAAAATTATTGTCCGGCATAAAATATTAATTCCCATAATAATGCTGACTATATAAAAAAAAACATATTTCCTTAGCTTGATTTATATTGGAAAGTGTTGCTGACTAAAAATAAAATTGATTTATATTACATACAATTTATATAATATATGTATATCAACTTATATTATACATCCACAAGATTTTTCTAAAATTGTTTTTGGTTTTTTCCACAGTAAAAGGACCAAAGGTATAGCAAGAAAATAATTGAACTGGTCCTGCCATCTAGCGGCAGACGTGTCACACACCAGTGAACTGAAACTATTTTCACGGAAAACCCACATTGGGATGTGATTTCAACGCAAACAACGAGCGATTATTAAGGCGCTAGTGAGCGAATGAATCACGAAGGGTAAAGCTGGTCGGCTAAATGTAAATCACGTTTATCGGCGATCAGGTTCGAAGCAATTATTGCCCGTGTTTAAATATGCGATCGAGCGATGTAACAATGCACTGCACGGTGTTACGCCACAGAGCTCACTCACATTGGTCTAGTAGGGATTACAATTTATTTATATGACTAATTCAGAATTAAGGATTATTTTCTATATGTTGTATGATTCGGGATTACATTTGGAATATTTAGTTAAAGTTTTTTGTTTATACAAATTTGCTAACATTGTGTAAATCGTTAAAAAAAATCTTCTTTTAAATAACATTTCTTGTTAACAAGGAGCTTAAAAACTTACGCTGGTGTGTAGCTTATGATGAGAAATGAGCGTTGTAAAATAGTGGTGTTGTTCAATGGTATAATTAGTGACAGGTAAAAAGTTACTTGAGGTTGGCTTTATAATGGTGACATTGGATAAATTGAAGATTTCTGAGAATTTATTCTTCTAATGAGAGATTCGTGTTTTTCTTTTAAGAAAGTAAAAAAAACAGAAAAGAAAGTCATTTCGCTTAGGTTTATATTGTATACGAAAATGTATATTTTAAGTTCATACTAGTCGACTCTTCCAACTAGCTCGCCATGTTTGAACTAAACGAGTATCAAATATAGGTGATGTGTGATATATACATACATCGACGGGGAAAATGGGAAATCTGGGTGTGAATTCATTCGTAAGCCAAGGTTGTGCTTATAACCTTCCTTCTAAATTGTAACCTTACATGAGGTTGATCGATTGAAATTGATCAGACAAGTCGTGTAAATAAATTTAGGATCTAATCACCTAAGTACGGAAAATAAAGATCATTGTAAAAAGGCCATCTGATTGGACGTTTTGGGGAAATTCGAAAAACAGTACTTACAATAAACAAAATATTACCTTTGTTGTTCTTCTGTGAGTGCAAATCGATACAACAAATTTATCGTATAGTACAATGTGAGGTATGCTACCAACTCCCGCCACACCAACTTGTACACGCTGCCTCTCCATCTGAGAACAAAATTGAGTATAGTTAGAATATACAGTTATTTTAAAAATATACCTATAAGAAAATTAAAAAATATGTTTATTTGAGTCCACTAATCTCTGGAACTACCATTTTTTATGGCATGTTAATTCAGGTCCTTAAGAATATCATAATAATAACTTACGGAGTGGACAGTGACAAGTTGTAAGAACTGAAGGCCATGCTTAGCTATCTGGTGGCTTGTTGGTGAAATGGAGGTTCAGACAGAGTGACAGATTGCTAGCCTATTGCATATATGAAGAATCCCCTGTTCTAAGCTCTTTCCTTTAATCGTCTTTTAAAATCTTCACGAAAAGACTTATCATACGGTTATTAGTAACTATCTAGTGCACTCTCCACTCTACACTTAAGTGCTATTATTACGATCTCGATTCTACATCAGATTTTAAGCTATGCTACATATTTCACCTGCAGTTTTTAGGGTTCCGTAGCCCAATGGCAAAAACGAAAATGTTATAGTTTGGTCTATCCATATGTCACAATCATTTTATTCGGAGACTTGCACACTATAAGGTTCGGAAGGTGATGTAAAATAAAAATAAAGATGGTAGCACTCTGTGGTAGCACTACATACATGCAACTGAGGGACGGTTTTTTTGTACAAAACTTTGCCTTGTGAGGTATTAAAGGGATAGGTATTTGTAAAACATTTAGAGATTCCTAAAACGTATATATATATATAAATAATTTATTATGCTGTTAAACTGCTCCTTCAATTATTATACTATGCAATGATGCAGATAATTTTAGTAGGTAGTTAAGTAGGTATGCAGTAATGATTTCAAAACTGCTTTTTAATCCTTGTCGTTATCATTTGAAACGTGAGCATTTCGTGCATTACCGATATCTTAATATAATACAATAACTTAAAATAAGACAACACAATAAGACATCGGAAGAAATAATAGGAGTCTGACCCCGATGTAGCGTTTTATTGTAGCGACGCAATCCTCGGCGTATCTAAAGGAATTTTCTAGAGGGGCATGCCTCGGAGCTGCGATAGGCAATCTCCTCCAGCCTAGCAGGAAGATCTCCCTTTATGTAGCGGTTTAGCATCACCAACCCGTTCCTACTACATTTGTTTGTATGAAAGCAATAAAAATATTCTATTCTATTTTTTCTCTTACCCTCTAAATACATCGAGTTGGATTTTTTTAGCCTTCAAGTCTAACACGACTGATACTAAATATACGACTGTATCTGTACATACATTTGTACTAAATGTTTAGATTACTATTATAGGGTGAGAACGATTCATATTCTATGTATATGACTATCTGTGTACATTTGCAAAAAAATTGAAGGTAGGCACCACCATTCTATGGTAAACACGCACCCCCTTTTCCTACGCCTATGGGCACAATCGTGCCGTGGCGAAACCAGGAAGAGTTGAACATTGGATATTTCTATATTCAGTCTTTTGTTATATTATTTTGTTTTAGAATTTAATAAACTCTTTCTCTAAGTACCCTAAACTATCGGATATTTATTTAAAAAATCTATACGCGACTGTAACTGAATCCGATTTAAAAGTTAGGCATAAGTAGTTCCGGATAAACGAATTGTAAAACGTACCAAATGTTTCACTTTTGAAATTCCTTAAATCTTTCTAATATACATACCGATTAATCTCATATCTGATACCGCTATTGCAATTATTTCTATATCCTTATTCGAAATTACATTTCATTTGTCAGAATCGAAGGCCAAGGTTAGCAAAATTTGTGGGCTTATTTGTGAAATGGGGATTAAGGTAGCTGGCCCATCGTTTATACTCGTATTTAGAATCCACTATTTGAAATCTTATCCAAATGGATGCATTGAACTAACATGGAAGCAAGTATTTTGATAATTGTAAATCTATTAAAAAAACATAAATAGTTTGACTAAACTACTTTTGTTTTTCTTTACAAAAATAAAAATCTGTCGTCTGTCTGTTCGACCTTCACACCTACTTTGTTCTGAAACTAGGTACTTAACTGGGTTGAAAGTTAGATTTCATAAGTTTGTGTGAGAAGTATTAAGTTTTTAATTTTTATGTTCAGTGTTCAAAAAAAATTATAGACCTACGTACAAACTAAAATTGCGAATGCAGTGCAGTAAAATGAAATGTAATTTTAAATATGTAGACGTCGATGATTTGTTGATAGAGTATTCTTATAAGTATATTTATAAAACTCTTCTGTTGCTGAGTGACTGCCCGACAGACAACGCTCAGCCGTAACTACTGAAAACAACTAGCTGAAAGGCTGAAAAGCTAGAGTCACAGAATTATTGTACATGTCGACAAAAATCTATTTGTTGACTATCTATTGTGACATTGTTTCAATGATCTGAGGTTGTGGCGTTTGCCAACGATGCTGAGGTACTTAATGATAACATGAAAGTGGATTTAAGGCAAATGTATTTACAAAATTAAAAATACAAATAGATATAATACTATAAATAAATATATAAGAACAAATAACACATATTGAATCATCCAAAGCAATTTCAAGACTTGTCCTATGGAATACTGCTATATTTTTATTACAAATGGATACATATTGATAAATAGACTAGACTAAGGCCAATCAGAAAAACATTATTTTCCATCATAACCTGACCAAGGATTGAACCCAGACAGCAATGTTACCCATTACGCCATGGAGGTCATCAAATCAATCAGTAAAACGACTATATCCGGGGTTGAAAGAGCTAAGAATTGTGATACTAGCCATCCTCGTTTAGCTGGTAAATGAGCTGGTTGGTAGCAGATATAGTGACAGGCCAGCCTATTGCCTATAAGAAGAATTCTCTGATTTAAATTTTCCCCTTTCTTTTTTACTATTTTTGTCGACTATATTTTACATTTTCGATTAGAGATTTGGCTTATCTAATTACACGCGGCAACACCGAATAAACCATAAAAAATTGCCAAAATGAATCGAAAATGATGAGCTAAAAAATGAAGTCGGCGTCAACAAAACAAAGTTTTTATCCATTACATGAACAATGCATATGTTTTTATACTAATGACGACATTTGCCATTCGGGATTTGAGGGAGCACAAAAAGTACCTGTCGTTTAGAACTCGTTCGGCAAACATATTTTTTTTTAGTAAGTACATTTAGTTCGACTCGTATTATTAATCTATAGGTACATATAAAATTTTCTAACTAAGCTACATATGTCTGTACATAAGAGATATTCTAAAGGGGCTCTTTATGGGGCCTATAGAAGCCAAAACGATTGCTTATATAATTTTTGACTGTCTGTTTCTAGGCGCATCTCGCAAAAACTACTGTATGGAATTTGATGCCGTTTTCACTTTTTATTGTAGAACGTCTAACGTCTATATTCATCTTGATACGTTGCTTAGAACCCGAGATATTGACGATAGTAGTTACGCGCTGACGACGTCGCAGTCTTAAGCTAGTGCATTATAACATGAAGACAACTAAATCTAATTGAAAAAAAAAAACTTATTTCTTTAGTGAAATATGTAATGACAGGAACAAAGATGGAGGGATGACCCGAATGGTTATTGGCGTGGTTGGCAGCGGGTAGATATAAATAAATATTTTGTTGAAGAAACAAAGAAGCGTTTGCCCTTAAACACCTTATTTAAATTTTAATATCTTTAATTCAATTAGATTTAAGCAAGAATACTTAAGTATAAACAAAAAAGTTAAATCACATGTTTAAGAATTGAAAAAAAAGACGCTTAAGATTTGAAAAAATCAGATGTTTAAGAATTGAAAAAAGAATTCAAAAGAGGAAATGTTGCGGTACAGCAATTTCTTATTGTTCACGGGGAAACCCCTATTTGTGTAACAGATATTCGTATGTGAGATATAATCTACATACGTAATTTCCTGAAACAACTATTGTGTCATCGAAATGCTAATACAGGATTACCATTTTATCCCTTACGGAATGGACAGAGCCAAGAGTCGAAAGACTCCTATATGTCATGCTAATTAAACCCAAGCCAATCACAAAAAGATCATTTTCCATTTCGACCTGACCGGGGTTCGAACCTTATAAGTGGCAAGGACTTTACCACTGCGCCAAAGAGGTCATCATATATTAACACTAAACGAGGAACAGGACATAATTTAAACATAAAAAGTTGTAGGCGGTATCCATCGATTAGTAAAACATGTTGAACATGCAGAATATAAAATGTTCAATTCGACTACAATTGCATGAATGAATTGTATTGTGTTATGCCGATTAGCATCTTATTAGAAAGTCACATTAATCGATAGTGATTCGGCATTGAATACAGGATTTCGTGAAGGACCACTTTTCGTTTTACTTGAAAAACAACACGTGTAAAATATTCATATTTTTGCAATATAACAGTGTAGACGTATCTTGCCAGCAACTTTGATCTATTTATTTATTATGAAATTTTGACATAAATAGATCCTTATATTATTCAGAGAACTGCTTTGCATGTAATAAATTTAAAAGATAAACGTTCATCTTGAGTGCCAATGATCATAAAAAAATTCCTTTTCGCAAACCGAAAACGACTAGCAGGTGATAAAAAATGTGACGCGAGAAAAATGATGTAAAAAACACATACAACATTAACTATACATCCTGCGTATTGTTCTGGTGAGTCTCTAATTGTTGGCTCAGTGGTGCGGTGTTTGCATTTGGTTGGTGCTATATTTCGCTTTAAAAGGAAATCATAATTATGAATGGAAATACATATGTTGGACGCCGCGTAAGGCTCAAGTTATTTTTCCTCGCGGCTGGCCGTGGCTCGTTCGACGCATATCGATATTATGCAAGGACTCTGTTGCGAAACCTTTTCCAAATTTTTTAGTTCATCTTGTAAAGATACAATAAATTTAATATATTAGCCACGAATAATTAGAAAATCATAAATTTAAAATTGTAAGAGTTGGGACGTGACAGTTAAGTAAACGCATTTAAAAAAATATACATAAACACAGCGAAAAGTTACATCTATTCTTTACTTTAGAGAACCAAGTTGAATTTTTACATTATCATCTTTTCTAATTAAGTGAGCATAAAACGCGTAATATACATATGTTTAGTTCATTGTCATACAAAATATAAAATATGTAAAGAGCATAACACGATAGACATTATGTAGATAGACATAGATATTATGTGTTACGAGAACCCCACGGAAGGGACTTTTGCGCCGAATCGAATACAAATCCCACGACTGATTGCTTTCACACGGAATACAAAATTAGAAGTCGGAATTCAACTACGCGACCTTCTTCAGACCTTGCCTACCTGTATTGCGCTTACTAATAAAAGATTTCAGTGTCAACCGGCCTTCTACAAACCTATTTCAAATGAAGCAAACAACATTGCACAATCGATCTAGTTTTGCTCGAATCCATTCTGATTAGCTAAACGAGCTTAGCCTTAATTTACTTTAATTTTAGCGATCTTATATAGATGAGCAGTTTTTATAGTGTAATAATATTAAAAACAAGCAATAAGCGCTACATTTTTTTAGGCACTTTTTTTTTATCTCCTAATGTATTTCAGTCTGCACTGTAAAAGTAAACACATCTAATTATTTCTTAAGTTTACGCGAATCTAGATATTCGAGATTATTTAAATTACTAGGCTAAAATCCAAACCTAAAGATATGATATTTTTTCAGTAAATAATTTATGTAGTGTTTGCACTTTGGTTCAATTTGTGAGCATTTAAACCTAAAATACTAGGTTAAGATACACCTAAATTTTCTTTTTATACAAAATTAATGTCAAAATTGTTAGTAATGAACTAGCTCATCGTAATTTAGCGAATTTTTTTTAATATTAGATATGTTCTGTTCGTCTTCACTTGGGTGAAAGCCATACATGCCTTTTTTTTGGCAACAGTAACGGACAGAACGCCTTGTAGCCCAATGTTATCGTTGTAACCAATAAATAAAGATAGGTACGCAAATTTGAGTTTGAAACCAAATTAAATTATACCTAACGTAACTATTAANNTGAATAAACCTTATTTACTCATTACTATGTAAACGATGTAAAACAAAAATCAGTGAACCTAACTATAGACAAATAAAAAATGCGACCTACAATATCACCAAATTTATATACAACAATCTATTGTATTGAAGCCATCTAATTACCAAACACAAAGAAAAGGGTCTTCAATATTTAAAAATGTGTGAAACAAAAACTACATAACCAAGGAACAACATTCGCTAACAATGATCTAAACGCGCGCTATGGCTAAAGTAAGGTATATTGGTAAAGTATTCAGTAGAAGATAGTCGTCATCGGTCGTCTTGTGTTCTCGCGCGGTTATTTTTAGTTTCGAGTTAAACTTCTACGATACCTATTTATTAAAATGATATGGTGTAAATGATTATTCGTTTAATTAGATTTACAATTAAAGCACTGTAATTGACCATTTTTTTTAATCTGTAGGAGATCTTTTATGTATTTTTTATAATATAAGTATATTTTATTTTTAAAGTCGTGAATACGATCTCGTTGTTCATCATCTTTGTCGCTGGCTTTGGAGTTTATTAGTAATGTCGTTGAGGATTAATATTTATCTAAACAATAGTGACAACATTTACACCAATGTACAAAGCCGGAAAATCCACTTATTTGCTATGATCGAAACTAGTTACTTTTAGATTAGACACATTATCATAGTCATAATACTTAAAAACACATTTTATTGTCATTTTCGCGTTTTATATGATAACAATAACTTACAATTGGCAATATCTCGGATTCTAAGTAACGTATCAAGATGAAACCAAGCTAGTGCCATCTTAGATCCACAATACAGCAGTGAAAACTGCATCCAATTTAATTCAATAGTCTTTGCGTGATGCACGTACAAACAAACAGATAGACATAAATTCTAAAAAGAATAGAATAGTTAGTAGCTTCTGTTGTCCATCAAGACCTTCAAATTTATTTTTTAATAGCTTCTATTTACAGACGCAGGAACAACTACAGTTTATTTGCAATACAAGCCGGCTCGTTCCCAATTCAAGTTAAAATATAGTCTATACAGAATAGTGTAGCATTCTGATTGTGAAAGAATTTTCACGATCGGTTCAGTATTTCCGAAGATTAGCCCTTACAAACAAACAATCAAAGTTACAAAACCTGTTGACAATAATAGTAAAAAAGTATAAATATAGATATTATTCACATAATATGAATATATGTATAATTCTAACAATATGACGTAATCAAATGCACAATCTGATTTTGGATATTAATATATGTATATAAACTCTTATTTTTTGGAAAATTTACGGTCAGATTATTTCTTAATTTTACTCAGGAAAATACGTACCTAGTTCATTACATGCCTATAAGTATACAATGGTCAGACTTTGTTTACCGTGCATTATTAATTTATATAATACCTATATAGAAAACAATTGTTTTTTTAGTTATGTATTTTTTTTTTAATATTTAATGGCATGGCCTTCTGGCCTTTGTGCCAATAGTCATGTATGTATGCCATATAAAGTTGCCATGATTTATGTTTTTTTTTATTTTTCTCTGTCGCCATAAGCAAACAGTAAAGCTTAAATACACTTTTAAAATGAGAGTACAAAATTTCTTCATCAAATTTGTAGGTCATTCGTTAAAGTACGTTTTACATTTTCTATATAGATTCATTATTCCTTTACCATAATTTAATATTGTCTTGAATATACAGGTAAACGTGTCACCAACTGAATAAAGAGTGTCTTTGATAATGTTTAATGATTTGTGTATGTTGATTTGCTATTAACCGTACGTATAGCCTAGCAATCTGTGCCAAAAAAAAATACTCGCGAAAGTTATTTCTTAAAAAATAAGCACATGAAATGAGTAATGGAGGTACCTTGAACTGACAAAGTAGTTTTTTTAGACGACAGTCATTTCATCTTGATCGCAATCTAACAGCAAACGGAGGATAAAAATCACAGATCATTAAAACAGTAAACAAAATACGCTCAAGTCATTTATGTAGTTCTGGTTTTATTTGGTTTAATAATTACACTGATACTATACACGTTGTGCTGTTTCTTGTACTTGTTCATTGACAATCTCAACTTAGTTTTCATAAGGTATAATATAAATAGTACAATATTGTATGCATCTTTATTAGCTCTTATTTTAATCAAATCAATGAGAAAAATTCTTAGAATCATTGCATCTAGTTACCTATAAGTGAAACTATTCGCCGTCGTTGCGTTTGCTAATTTCAAAATAAACTGCAAGTAGCTGATTTGACATAGCAATCAGGTCACTAGCTTATTAAAAAAATAACTTTAATTTATAAAGGTTTATCAATAACATTACGAGTAAGAGATCCTTTTATTTATCGAGAAGAAGACGAGGTTAGCTCACACGTACGTACGAGTAGAATACAGTTATGTATCTAGTCCACATTTGCACTAGTTTGACTTCATTGTGACTTATTGAATTTACCGTTCAGGTTATTCTTGCGATGGCGAATAAGGCAAATAATTATCATGTCGTCATTAAACCTGACGTTACCTAGCTTTAATATCTGTTAGTAACGGTATTCAATACCAGGTTTGAACTAGTATTTTATATGTCTTTGTTGCAATTTGCAAGTTCTCTTACTAAGCATTGTACAATGACCTTAATTAAATGAGACATTACCTATTACAATGTTAATTGACATTGATAGTTAAATAATGAACTCAAAATCATTTAAATTTTAAACATATTCGACAAATGTAAATAACGAATATAGAATAAATATTTATTCGTCTTAGTTATATTCGACTGGCAAATGTATGCAAATAACTTTATACGTTAACACGAAGTTATATGTTAAAGCGTCATTAAAGGAAATAACATTGATAAGTAGGAGCGATCAAAGCAAGTTTAATGGATTGGTCGGTACATGCGTCACGGTTACTTTCGCCACCTTTCATCGGCAGGGCCAGGCGCGGGTAGCCGGGCAGCGGCGACACTGCTCGCTGCTACCAACTCACATACATCACCACCAAGGTCATCGCTGAACCGCGATCCTCTCAAAAACAGCTAATAAATAACTTTCGATTACATTTCAACGTAAACATTGCGACCGAAGTGTGGCAGCAGTATTTTATAGACAAAACACGAGTGGAACGTCACAATGGTCACAATAGCACCTGTAAAACGAAGCTATTGTTATGTATAATGTGTGCGGCGCATCGGACGACAGTAATTTCGTCATGTAGAAAAGAGCAGACGCAGCCCAGAACAGCTGTTTAGTCGCGAGGAGCCCAGCGGACTTTCAGACTCAGAGCATCACCTCACTTACTTGCAAAGGATCCTCCAGAAACAACCGAAACTACTGCCGTTTGGAACCTCCCCAGCGTACGATATAGTCATGTCGGGAACAACTTAACACTCTATAAAATTAATATTTATTTATACACACACACGTTTTGTTAGAGCTTGAAACAAGACACACGCGGAAAATTAAATACGTTTTAGAAAGTAATATTTAAAAAAGTTTGTTGGCGTTAGTTACTAAGGAAGGCGAAGGGAAGTTATGATCAAAAGAGTACACTTATTTAGTCACATTCTGATGATGTGTTATGCACTGCCTTCCCCGAATCGTTGTGGTATGAAGGAGGGGCGCGCAAGAGCACCGTGCGCGGGGCTGCGGGCACTGAGACTGATGAATGATACTCGGCAGGCTTGTTGCTCAAGCTGCGAGTGTTTGTTCATGCGTGCCTGACGCCGTCGCCCGCGCAGCCTCGCGACTCGCGAGCCTGTTCCACGTCGCCGCGCGCACCAATAGATGGCGACGCGAGGCTCACTGCGCACAATCAGAGACCACAAAATGGATCATCACCATGAGATTTTATGTATGACATTCCAAGGGCGCCAGTGTATAATTATTAATTATATCCACTATATTTGATTTACTCAATATACCTACTCACTAAAATATTAACTGAAATGCGATGTTTTGGAGCGATACGGTGCATAGTGTGACAAAGTAATTTGATCCGGCCACATCGCCTCTTTATTATAACTGAAAACGAGAATCATTTAGATTAATGCATTTATTATAAAATATATATTTTTTCAATTTTTTTGTTTGCTGTTGTTGTATATGTTACAATGTTTATAGTGATTTGTTATATCGATTTTTTTAGATTTTGCGATATTTTTAATTGTCTGGTTGGTTGGTGTGGTTTTCATTCTTAAATATCTGTCGTTGGATTAAAAGCAGTAAACTTAAGAAACAGTAAATTACACTAAAGAAAAAACAATACATACAACATCACTCGCTAAGATTGTTCAGTACCCTTGGCATGAAAAATTATATTATCGTTCTCGTTATGGTTATCGTGTTCGTCAATTTTGTATGAAAACTAGTTTAGTTCCCAATACGACCGTAGCAGCGCTGCTCTAGTTTTTACAGTAAGTTATTTAGTTTTCGTACTCCGGGTACAGTGATTACTACGAGCTATTCCAAATAGTATCTAAGTTACAGGATAAATATTTAAGTAAAAAATATTTTAAGTAAAAAACAATCGAAATCAAGCAGGCAGGTCACGTGATGTTAAGTGATCACCGCCGCCTACAGACACAACACTAAGACAGACATGGACGACATCAGATACAACTTTTAACGTCAATATTTTACTGAATATACAAATTAACCAAATATGTTTTTTTTTTTTACAACTTTTGACAGACATTTATTTGAACTCAATTCAGTCTCTACGATTCACCATTTTCGTTTTAATTCTTATCGATAGTTTCAAGTTGAAAGTCCACTAAGAAGTCATATGTGAGTTTATCTCATTCATACCTTTGCCCTTGTCTTATTCTACCCTCTTCATCACGCGCCAAGATCTTATATTCCAGGTTCAATATTATTTTCCTAACTAGTCTTTAAATGTGAGGTGTCCATTAGTCGCGAAAATAAATAAATGCCTTATTATTACAAAAAGTCCTAAGTTATTTCACCATTTCATTTTGATGTGGTTTCATACTCAAAAGTCTTAGTAATTGTCACGTACCTAGTCGCAATTAGATATTTATTACTTTTTTGTTTATTTGCATAATGTCACTAAGTAATAATAGGATAATTATTCTGGCAATTAGACGTGATCTGCATAACATTTTATATATAAGCAATTACAATATATCAGCCCTTGGACGTCTGCATCAGTAGTGGGTGTTGGTCACAACCTCAATTATACTCATTGATATGACCATCTGGAGGGAAAAAGAACTAATAATAATAAATCTTCAAAAATCCTATAAAAGCGCTCTGTTACATCCAAAATACGAAGATGAGTGTTAATGTCACTGTCATCTGCGATTGTCTAGAATGAGAGAACACTACTACAGGTCTTATATTTTGCTCGAGTTGATGTATGTTGTACCGTTATTATAAAAGTATTGTACCTATTATTTTATTTTGTATCTTACAGGTACCACAGTCACGTTTTCAATTATGTTTTCCATTTAGTTTTTTTTTAGTTTTTATATCTAGACGTGATATTCCTAACTTATTTTTTTATACTGGTCTTCATATTAATTTTATTAGGTATCAGCAATCGGGCCAAATTGACTACAAGCAAGTCCGGTCAAGTTAGTCCAAAAAAATAAATAGCGATGTATCTCAGAGGTTGCGTGAAAACATTATATATGTATGTAGTTTAGAACAGTCGCTTTCCGCTATCTGTCCCTATATAAATGTTCAATAGATCTTAACTTAGTTAATTATAAAATATAGTATCTTTGATTTAGTATCCCATAACACAAGTTTCGACGATGTAACAGTGATGACTGATGTAACAGTTAACGTACTTGACCAATACTCAGGAGCTCCTGGGTTTGATCCCCGGTCAGGTCATGATGGAAAATGACCTTTTTCTGATTTTCTGATTGGCTTGGGTCTTGGATGTTTATCTATATATGTATCTATTATAAAATATAGTATCGTTGAGTTAGCATCCCATAATACAAGTCTCGAACTTAGTTTTATATATATATACATGTACATAGATACACACACAGGATCATGTGGTAAGGTAAAGCAAACTACAATTCGAATCACCATTTTTTTTTAAACTAAAGTGTTGTATGTTAATGTACGTAGAAATTTCAAGATACAATTAACTCGCCATCCTCACGGATTATAAAGTATTTAATTATTCATCTACATTAACGACAAAAGACACTACAACATATTAAGCTACGTGATCAATCAATTAAATCTCATTACAATAAACAACAGAATTCAAAGCAGTCTCTTTCTGACCAAATTCGTATTATTTAAAACAGAGTACCAGCTCTAACAATCAGCAACTATTATCTTTAGCGTAGCGTTCGAGTATCACGATTCTTACTACCCCGTTAGGGATGAAGATAAGACACTAATTAATGTCAACAAAATAATAAAAATTATGCTCGGAAACAGACAAATCTAGAATAATTTTAGGTAAAATCAACAATTTTTAGGAGCGGAGATTAAGAAGTCTCTGTATCAACACATTTTTATTTCATATTAACTATTGCTTATTGGAACGCAATCAAAACAAAGTATTTTACTTGAATTAATAATTATCAAAAATCAAAAATAATTATCAGTGAACAATAAATCAAAGGTATTTGTCTTAACTGGGCCCCTTTAGAATAATAAATGGTAATAATTTATTTGACGTTTAGACTAATGAATAATTACAATATTATATTGCATATTAATTAAAGTTAATAATTTCAGAAAAATATTTGACAACATATGGTGAACAATGTAGAAATTATGCGAAAAGTCCTAAAAAAATTACAACAACGTGAAACTAAATCTCATACAAAAAGCGTCTCCTCGTAAGAAAATATGTATAACATAAATTCTAATACATATTCTAAGCATGTCAGATTACCATATCAACCTTTATGTGGATCATATATGTAAGTACTATGTAATAAATAGTACATATTTATAAATTACACTTTGTTTAAAAAATAGTCAATCTGTTCAATCCAAACTACATACATAAAACATCAAAACAGGTTCAATTCAAAATTCCTAACAATTATTATTATATTTATTTGAATTATATTTAATTATTTGAATTATATTTAATTATTATATTAGAACATTATGTATTGCTTTTGTGATACTTTTAGGAATCAATTTCTAAGGTGATCTTCAAATTTCAATTTATAGACGACGGCTAAAAACACAAGACATCAAAATCCTGGCCCTACGAAAAGACTACTTCTGTTACAATACAATTTCCTACTAAATATTTACTATACAAAGATGGAAAAGTTCGATAAGATCTAATACTACGCAGATTTATATAGTGAACATATCAGCATGAGCTAATAAGATATTGTTTTCTATACATTTGTATTCTAACGATAATTTTGAGATTGAATGACGAGGTAGTAAAAACTACAGAAAGCAAAACTATTATATTAATTTATTTGAAATGAATCAATTACACAAATAACACACACGTCCAATATATTAAATATATATTACTTCTGTTTCTCATAAGATTATCGCGATTTAGAAAATTGTTTATGAGTGACCATTAAAAATATTTTTATATAGATATAGATGCTTTACAAGATACTCGAATCTTGGGATTCTGAAATTACTTCAAATTGCTCCCAATAAAACCTACACAGCTTTACTTTTACAGGCAAATCATTATTTTAATATTTAATTATTGAGATGCCTATATTTGACAACATCAAAGTAAAATGTAAGGTTAAACGAAAAAAAAAACGGACAAGTTATCGGTCGGTAAGAGATCGGTCTTATACAGGTCAGAAAAAAATTCTGATAAGACCGACATAATATTTGCTAAGGCGGTAAAAAAAGCTGTAATAATCTAAAGTAATATTCCATGATAAGTAAAAGGGGAATATTTAAGCCATATTTGATCTAATATAAATTATAAAAAAAAAATATGAAAATGTATCTATATGAAAAAATGTGTAGCGTTGAATATTTATACAGCGGCCTATAATAATGGTTGTGCCTATTGAAATGTATTTGAACTTAATGATGTGATTGATACAGAGTATAGATATTATGAAGTTAATTGTCCGACCGCGATAACGGCCCTGGCATTCAATGTTTCGCTATTTGCATTCTATAAACAGTCTCAATACAAAAACATTGTACCAGTGAGCATTAGCGTACTTCACGACTTTAACAACTACATTAAAATGTACAATTTATAACTATATTACTCTAATATTGCTCATCATACTTATCAAAACAAAAAAACTAAATTGCCACTACGTTGTAACTATTGCTTTAGCGTGCATAGCTATATAATAAGCGAAACTATGTCTTGAGATAAGAATTATTCAGAGTATTATTATAATAAATTAGTAATAAATATTCACTTTAGTAAAGCATATATGTAAACCAAATTATGAACAAGATATATTTCAGAACAAGTCACATGATAGACTTTGTACGAAAATAAATATAATATCGTACGTCCGTTAAGTTCGTAAATAATATAGTACGTCCGTGCTAACAAAATTTGACTGAAAAGTAAAGCGAAAGTACTATTTAGAAAAAATAGTAAAAAAGTTGTGATGGATCTATTTATAATTTTTTATAAAATTGTGATACTCTTGTAACTTTAAAAATGATAAATGTGACGATAATGATTATCGAACTTCTCCATCGCACGGTCACAGTTCCCTACGACGATCTGCCAAAGGAAAACGAACAAATCGTATAAAAATATGTACCTCTCTGTAAGGTAACCTTTTGAATGTCAGTCATTGTGACGCGGTCGCCCCCGCCCCGGCTGCGCCATTCAAAATGTTAACCTGACATAATTAAATTTAACATTACCTAAATCTATCCAGTGTTCCACACATTACCCAAAATATGGACAGATAGATCACAGCGGGTATACAATTTGAAAAAAAAAAATCAAAAGTAGAGTACGTAATAATAAAATGAAACCTATAAAACTAAATTGTTATACATTATTCGATGTCAGCTTAAATCAATTTAATAGAAAAATGTGAAAAAATTCGCCAAAAAAATCAAAATTTATAGACATCCTGCTACCTGATGTTGATGAACCGTATGTGATGGGGTGAAAACTGGATCACAAGAGTAATCATACGCGATACTGCGCAGATCTTTAGTAGATAATGGATAGACTAACTAAACAGTTCCTCGGTAGCTCTCTCGATGTCCCAGGCATAGGCAGAGAGGGCGACCCTGGCGGATTGTTCGTCGACACCCATGTCGGTGAGCAGGCGTACTTTGTGGTCGAACTCCCCAATAACAGAGGGCCCGCCAGCGTACACGTTGGTCCAATGCCTAGCTGTCATCTTGAATAGCTGGGGATTCTCCAGATATTGCTTGGCGACGACGGCGTCCTGCGGGTCATTGGGCTCGGCAGCCGACAGTAGAGCTTGGATCGAGAGAAGTACGGTGCGCAACGTCAGTGCAGCCGCCCACTGGTCCTTTAGGATGTCCAGGCAGATGGCCCCCGTCACCGACGATACGTTGGGATGCCAGATCTTGGTCATGAAACGAATCTGTAATATTAACGTGCACTTTCAAATAACTACTTTAAATAAGAGCTTTATCTGACAATGAACAATTCCGGTCCTAAAAATCCAAACCATCATGGAAAACAAGGTTAATATAAAAAATAAATTATTAATATATATTTTTGTAATTAATTTGTAGATTCATAGACTTAAAAAAAGCTGATATTTTTATGATAATCAGGTATATTAATACTACAATCGGAAAAAAAATTAAGTTATTTTTAAAAATGTTGGGCAGAGCCATTTACACACATATGTTTTTAACACCAAATTTATTCCAATATAAACATTAATGTCACTAGCAATTAGTAATTAAAAAGACGATGTTATCAGGAATCATGGCAATTACTGAGGATTCTGCTATTTTGATGTACATATATTTATAGAAATACCTATTTGTAAAATAAAATTAATTAGCTCTGGAAAAACATAAGAAAAGAGTTATTGTCTCCTATACTAAGCATAAATTTCTTCATTCATACGTAAATTTTCAAATTCAATTCTCTTCAGCAAACTGAGATAAGTATATAATTTAAAACTGATTTTTAAGTGTATTATATCCTACCTTCGGAGGGTTGAAGGGGTAGGTTTCAGGCACTTTGATTTCCAGTAGAAATGTGCCACCTTCGTAAGGCGTGTCTGGTGGCCCGCCGATCTCACCTTTTAGCTCCGTCCAACTATTGTTTGCTAGTTCTATTTTGATTGAGCCATTTGCCAACTGAGAACAATTGAAATACATAACAAAAATTAGTTAGTTTTTAGAAGAAATTTCTAAAAACCTTACACAAGATCAAGTGTTATGGACTGGGTTAAATTGGAATAAATAAATAAATAAATATATAGGGACAAATCACACAAATTGAGTTAGCCCCAAACTAAGTTCGAAACTTGTACTATGGGTACTAACTCAATGATACTATTATTATATTTTATAATAAATACATATATAGATAAACATCCAAGACCCAGGCCAATCAGAAAAAGATCATTTTCCATCATGACCTGACCGGGGATCGAATCGAGACCTCCTGAGTATCGGTGAAGTACATACCGTTACACCACGGAGGTCGTCAAAAATCAATCACTAATATTTACTTTTTAAAGTTTTAACATGTCCAATATGAACAGTTCTACAACACGGTAAAAACATTGATCCTGAAAAGCCACGCAACTGAATATAGCTAATGATTGTCAATTATTGTCAATGCATCAAGAATTTAGTGTACTTCCTTATTGGACACCAGTAATAGGCTACATTACATCTTACATTCCCGTTAATGTCAAGATAGTTATACATAGCTGGGCAACAGCCAAGCTAACATTATTATATGTGTACTAGTGATCTTATATAAAAATAAGATTCCTTATCTGGCAATCAAGTTAAGAATTTAGATTATTGTAATGAAATAAATAGAAAAACAACTAACCATAGCGTAAAGATATTTATTTTTGGACTTAAAAGGATCAGATATCATGCCAATAATTTACACTAGTTATTAGTTAGTTTAGTTAAATCTATACTAATATTATAAAGAGGTATTGTTTGTTTGTAAGGACTAATATTTGGAAATACTGAACCAATCTCATGATCAGTTCAGTATTTCTGATAGATAGATGATAAGATTGGTAGCAGCAGGAATACTTGCAATCTTTTAAATGTAAAAACTAACATTATTTCAAATTTATAATTGTAATAAAATTAGAAACATTTCTAATATTTGTATTTATTTGTAACAGCAATTTAAAGCTATAAAAGTGATTGTCATTCTTCTATTTTTACCCGACTGCGGCAGAAGGAGGGTTATGTTTTTCGGGCGTATGTATATATCTATGTATGTAGATTTCTATGTTCCCTCCTAGGACCTAAACGGCTTGAAGAATTTAAACATATGAAGTATCATTGTATTCGTAATGACAGTGCGAGTGACACTGGGTACATAAAAAATATTAAAAAATGCAAAACGGCGAATTTATGATGTCATAAAGTGAAGATGAAAAATTTTTATACCTCCAAACCTATATCTAAATATATATTTTATATCTTGCTATATTTATTAGACTTTTCATACTAAAAAGTCTAAAATGAAAATAATTATTTCAAAAGACCCTACTGCAATTGCTAATGACTGACTAAAAAGGGGAAAACAAGCTTTACAATTTAGTTAAATCGTATGCAATACACAATGTACATATTTTAAATAACTGCAGGCGGGACAAACAAATCTATGAGACATTGTTGAATCTTCCAATTTGACCCGCCTGCAATTATTTAAAATATGTTTTTTCTTATGTTTTTTTGTCATTGTGCATTGCATTAAGTATTTCATTAATACTGGAGAAATATAGGCTACTTTTAAAGCCAAAATTTTCATAGTAATTAGAATAGCACAGATTGGTACTTGTTTATATTGATTGCAAGCAACATAACCTTACACAGCACTCCTTTTAATGCAAAATTGGGAATTAAAATTTTTAAAAACTTCCGACACAATATAACAAAACACACACGTCAAAAACACATGTTTTTGCAATGAGAGTTAAAAACATAACTGAGAACACTATCAATTAAATTACCGTTCTAACAAAAAAAGAATTATCTAAATCGGTTCATCCGTTAGGGAGCTATGATGCTACAGACACAATGGCACATACATAAAAATAAAAAAAGGTGTGGATCAATATGAAAAGGAGACAGATAATAAAAGGCAAGAGCAGAAGGCAATTATGAATTTAAATTCATATAGAATACAGTTATCATAAAGTGGCATGCAATGACATATTATGGTTTGTCTGATTTCTGTTGTACCTATTACCTACAATGTATTTTTATACACAAAAGAAGTGTTTTCATACAAAATTTTTAAGTCATGTTTATTTCTGTGGTATTTAATTTGTTTGAACATATCAAGAAAGAGACAAGCTTCACGCCATTTCATTGTAACAACGTCGCCCATTTGCTGGCCACCAGGTCAGGCATTGGTTGTCCAGCACCAACTGGGCGACTGTATACTTAAAATCAAACAAATTAATCGAAATCAGAAGATAAGAGTTGTGAAAATAAGTGCACTTGGAACAATAACACCATTTTGAAATGACCTTACAAATTTGGCGCACTACGCAAAGTGAGGTAAACAAGAAATGGTGGCAAATAAAAAAACATGCTGAATCATGAAAAAATGTTCTACGCTGCAATTATAAAGAAAATTACATTAATTGAATAAAGATAGCCTGCCCAGAAGGGTTAAAATAATTTTTTGTACCAGAAGATAAATGTTCTTGCAAAAGTATGACAAAACTGCAAGTAGGAGTTAAATAAGAAATTGCATATTTCATAAAAGTTGTTTGATAGTGAACTTTCATACCTCTTCACTTTTCATGACTTCTTTGATTTCCCTCTCGACGCGTTTGGAGGCTATATTGGCCATTATTTTTTTTGTTTGAAGTTTTGAAAATACGCAACAAAACGAAAGACACGACGAATTCACAAATGAATGCAGCTTTTTTTTTTCACTTTAGTTTTGACGTCTCTGTACAATTCGCTCTTAAAATTTTGATAGATAGTCTACCTTGGGTTCCCATGCGCAAAATTTCATACATGCAATTTTACTGGGCTCGAGATTTAACTATATAGTTGTGTAATAAAATGTTATTATCAAAATTTTAATTGGTAAGTATTTCAAAAATTATTTCTATTGGATTTGTATAAATAAAACTGTAAAACAACAATATTAACGTTATTTTTTTAATTTTCTTTCATGTATTGGTGGCAGTATACCTACACGTCATTTGAACGTGCTGTAGTAAAAAAATGAAAAAAATTGGTGTTGCTGCACTAAACCAAAACTACTAAAAATGTCTATGGTATAAATCTTGGTAGAAATTAGTAGAAATATGTCCATTCGCCTCATGGATTCTCATCGAGACGAGATCATAGATAACGTCTTCGTCAGTCTTCAGAAACGCACTTATTTTGAGCAAAGAGCTTTTGCTATGGTCGATTATATTGTAGGTGTTTTATTTTGTATTTCTATCATTCTGAGCGTCTAATTCTTGTATTATAACTAAAAGTGATCGTAGGATGGTGTATTTCGGACTAAACCTAAGGTGATTAGACTAATATTGTGGATAAATTTTAAGATATGGCCAGTGAATCAAACAGTGTAAGGACAAAGTTATGTTAATGCTCTCCCCATGTCACCGGGTTCTTCCTATGTACCTGGCACTTGAAGGTGCGTTGCATGGCTGTTTATTGAGTTTGTTGATTTTGAAAGCCAAATGGATATTTATTTGCAATGTTTTCTGTTATAATGTTAATAGGTAGGCCTTTGTTCACGCGTATTGACGAACGTAAATAAATAATTCTTGCTCTCAAAACGGTGTATAAATTGTAACTTGTTCTCTATTTTGAAATTCATTTAGCGTACCAATTGCTAGTCTTATTACATTTTATATTTCAATTCGTATAATATTAGTCACTGTTTTACAAAATATATTTTGACAAAAGTATAAAATGCTTATATTTTGGTCGGCGCTCGTCGTGTACTTGGTCCTCTCTTACGCTCTAATCAATTTGGTATTAAAAAAGCACTATTATTTTTAATAGAATTTAATACAAATAAATTGACTCTGAAACAATTACCTTATATCATAAGCTTCTGATGAAAAAATATAGAAGGGATCCATTTAGGACCTTAAGAAATCCAAATATTGATTACTTTTATTTACATAATTTAAGAGGCCAAAATTATCTAAGTATTATATTGTTATTTAATGTATAGAAGACCAAAAGTTATTATTTTGCTATGTAAAAACCTGATCTAATAGAAAAAATGCAACTGGACCATTGTAGTATTGTATTGAGCTGTGACTAAGATTCAATGAATATTGTATTATGATTAAGAGCAATAAATCTCATGTTGAATTCCTGGGTAAATAAGTGGCAGAATGAATTAAGCACTTTGGGGTAACTAGATTATTGAATAAGTAATGATCAAGTAAGTAAGACTTAAAAATCTATTTCCTTGTAATTAGTCTGACTGTATTTTTTGTGTTTTAGTTGAAAATTGACCTCATTTACATATATAGCAACCTTAATGTAAAAAAGTCAAGTGGCAAAAAATAAGGTCCTTTGTTATCTCAACATTACAGTAAGTAGACTATTGTCAAAAGAAACAAATGCCACAAATGCACATCCTAAGGGTATTTAGTTATTATTAATAAACCTGAACACCCTTATGAAGCTGGCATAGTAACACTCATTAACTATTGAAACACAACCTCAACCAAAATTTTATTTAAAATCTTGTGATAAAAGCTAGGACCAAAGGCTACACAATCACATTGTGCCCTTTATACAATGTTATAATTAGAAAATATAATAATTTCTTAAAAGGGGATCAACCTAAACCAACCATAATGGAATGAAGAAGGTATATTATATGTTTAGTGTGAGTTGGTGTTCATTTGCAAATAAAGTTCCTGTTTATCTCTAGAATGGTTTGACCAATGTAGATGCAGTTTTCTATATTGGATTTGTAATTCATTGGTGATTGTTCTTACGTGTTAACAGTGTTAACACGTTTGTCAACTAGGGGAATTTTCACTTGTAAACTTTGTATAGAATATTTAGGAATATTCTTATAACAATGGGTTTTTATTACTATTTGACTATTAATTATTCAAATATAACTTAACTAATTTTCGATGATTAGAGCACTCCCCTCAAGAATACTATGATTAATACTCACATTTTCATCTCTTAAACAATGAACTTATTTAATTAATAAATAAACAGGTTTGATATGACTACTTTGGTAACTGCAATATCGGCATTAAAGCAGGGACTTCGCTTCATATTTATTTCGGTTCTGTAACCCCCGACGCAAAAAAGGGTGTTAAAGTTAACATGTCTCTCACTCACTGTCTCGAGGACAGTTTTCCGCGATTAGGCCTCAAAGTGGGCCCTTTTTGCGTGAGGAGGTTTAACATGTCTGTGTTATTCTATCTGTGGCATCATTGTTCCCAAAAGGATGAACCAATTTGGATTTTTTTTTTCACCGCCCATCATAGACAACTGTAACACCTGTGGGGTTACAAAAGCGTTGCCGGCCTATAAAAAACCTTGGGCCTCCGGCTCTTCCACTCACCGGGCGGAGCATGGCCACCACTCAGTCGTCAGTCTTCTGTGGGAGTGTGTTACTTCCCCGGACGAGCCGGCCCTTTCATGCTGCAGGCTAATAAAGCAAGCACCAGGCTCCATACCACTACTAAAATAGATAATAGTAATTGGTAGTTCTTCTTTTTTTGTTAGAAAGGTGAAATTAATCGAGAGTGTTCTTAGGTATGTTTTAACCCGGACGCAAAAATAAAAATGATTTTGTTGTATTGTGTCAGGAGCTTTTTAATTTTTTTTATTTAATTTTTTGTTATGTATATGTTATGTAATGTATAGCGTTTTAATACTAAAAGCATTTATTCCCTGATAATCTTTTGGCATAATTATTTATTTTTGTTTTCCGCATTATCTACGAGATGAACTCTAAAGGAATACTGTCGAAAGCCTTATCCATGTCCAGAAAAATGTAGTGGTTCTTTGGTCCGTGTTTCTTTGTTATATTCCTGAAGGCAAAGACATGTTCCATTGTTCCTAGAGATTCAGTGGCTGCTTTTTTATGGCAGACGGGTTATGTGATGTTAAGTAAACACTGCCGCCTATAGACACCTGTAACACCTGAAGGTCACAGGAGTGTTGCCTGCCTTTAAGGGATTAACTGCTTATTTAGCAACTCATATATGTCACTAATATAAATTTTATTGAACGCATTGATCGGTGCCCCCTCCTCCCTGCCCTAATAAGCATCATAACGTCCTTCCTACATCTTTTACGTAACTTTCTTTCTTTAACTTGAACACTTCCTTATACTGAGGTCACTCTAGGGAATCGTCTTTGCATTCAGCGCGATAATTATTGCGTTAAATATTACGATAGATATAGTTTGTGACTACACTACGGTCAAAGGCACATTTAGTTTCTTTGTACTATAGTATATAAGCTATCGCCTAAAGCCAAGCTAAAAAAATATATATATTTTTTACGTTACGTTTGTACACTTGAAATAATCAACCAATCATGTATAGCGTTTATGAATCATAATCTAGTTTTATGAACTTTAAGTATTTTTACTTTAAGTACTTTAGAATTTCAAGTAATGGTCAAGTTGTTTTGTGTGTATGCCTTTATATAATCATATTTTTTTTTTCTAATGCATCAGTGACCATCTAAAGTCCATCTCAGAAATGCTTACTTTTAGTTCAGTGAGTGACCGTACGAAGCTCCATACGTAACAATAAACCCTAGAGGCTTGTGCTCGCAGGCGAGTACTCTCATTAAAAACTGTCGGTATCGGTACGCCGAATGTTGATTCCGAGTGGCCAACTTTTGTGATATTAAGTGAAGGTAAACCTATATCGTACGAAGATTTTAGGCTAGATATCCTGAACGAAAAGTTCACAGTCCATTAACAGCTTAGCAACAAGTTGGAAAATTGTACTCAACGGCACTACATCAAAGTCGATAAATTATTTTACATATTCAATATTGGCTGGATCCTACGACTTTGTAGTACTATTAAGGTAAAAGTTTTGATATTACACCGAACAAGTTTTGCCGTCACAGCGTTGCTAGTCAAAGAGTTCCACGTATCATATTATGTAATCTCTGAATTTTAAAAGTCTGTAAATATTGATCATGTTGAACCACGTTTAGACGTCATTTCCATATAATTATGTACGTTAAAGTGTAGCTAGTGTTGCAAATACTCAAGTCTGGGGAGCCTAAATATTTTGACTCAACTATAAATTAGTAGACTTGACTCATAAATAGAGACTCCACTGTTCGATGTGTTAAGTATACTCAAGCTCCCGTATAGACTCCGAGTTCGGCATAAGTGCTCGAGTCTATTGTGTGCTCGTAAGTCTGTTTAAGGACTGAGCGCGCTAGTCTTGTAGCGGGTGTGAGTATTTAACACGCACACATGCACACTAAGTAAATATAAAATCAATATACATATATAAAAGTAACATGTGTGTTTGTATGTCCATCGTTTTCTCCATAACTACCCACTGCCACCCTCTAATGGTTATGGTGGTAGGTAGCCCTAGGTCTGCACTTGCAAGTAAGGGAGTTCGGCCGTGG
>JADGIL010040315.1:0-15393 GCA_020352625.1 Cactoblastis cactorum
AAATTATCATATAAAAAAATAAAAATTTCCATAAATAAGTATTTTTATAATTTAAAAAATATGAAGTTTTATTTATAAAGCCATCTAGCCAATATAGCTGGTACTAACTTAAAATCGTCCCAAAACATGTCCTTGGGAGCGCCCTTTATAATAACTCTCGAAGTGGTATGAGCCTGCTGCATGCTTTTTTAGCCTGCAGCATAAATGGGCCGGCTCGTCCTGGACAGTATCACACTCCCACATAAGACCGACGCCTTAATGGCTGCTGTCAGCCGCCATGCTCCGTCCGCTGACTGGGAGAGGCCGGCAACGCTTCTGTAATCTCGCGGGTGTTGTGGGTGTTGTCTATGGGCGGCGGTGATCACTAAACATCACGTGACCCGCCAGCTCGTTTGCCTCCCTCTTACATTAAAAAAGAAAACTAAAATATAGGTTTTTGCTTTTTTTGGTTAGGTAATAGGTAGTATTTTCTATACTTAGTCAACTTTACGACGTCAATATTTTAATTTTTTTAACTTTTATTAATGATCTATAAACTTAGATTTTAAAGAGATAAAACAAGTTTAGAAATATTTTCAAGAGGCGCCACAGAAAATTAGATTTCTATAACAGTTCTAAATCAAACAACAATTAATATTTTAAACCAACTTTATTTTTAGCTAAAATATAATAATCCATACATCAAAGAAGTTCCCTAATGATACAGTAATAATACCTCGATAATAATATAAAATAAAAAGAAAATGAATTACATAATATCAAAATTAATATAGAAAAATAGCTACCTTGCTCAATACACTGTCGAGAATCGAACCAAAATCCATCGGAATTCGAGCCGTGTTAACAAATAAAATAACTTTAACCCAACCTTTCTTTTGGAACCATGTGTGCATTTAGAGTTGTTCAAGTTCATAGTCGATTTTAACTATCGATAGTAATTTCCTTATATTCTTTTATATATCATAAATCTTCTCATTATAGAAATATTTGACAATACAGGTTCGAGGTTATTAATGAAAGTAGAAATAAAAAATTTCGTAACCGACACAGACACACATAATTCCAGGTGAAAAGGTGATAGGTAAACGGGTTGGACGGTAGTCGAGTAAACGAACAAACACAACGCTACAACGGGACACATAATAAAAAATCAACGGCGAGTTTGTGTTCAGGGATTTGTAACTCACATTGAAAATAACAAATATTCATTTGATGGCACTACGATTGTTCTTTGACTACAAAATTCGTGTGAAATTCAGTAGATCCCTAAACACGCAACTCTTCCCGGGGACGCGCATTTATATTTTTGACAGCTTTCCTCCTCACATTTCTGTTTCGTGCAAATCTCCATTACAAACATCAGAACAATATTTCCTTTTACAATTACCACAAAGTATATTTAGATCTACAGATCTTTCAAAGTCTTCGCTTTCATGGCAGCTATCAAAAATATTGAGTCCACAGCGGGGGAATACATAAAAACGATCGCGCAAAAACACGGGCAGTCCGACTCAGGGCGTCGAGGGACGATGACGGAACGAACAACACTTGACATCGCTAAAGACGGATTACATCAATGATTATGTCCACAACGATTGCTTACGGTTTAGTCAGTGTCCACTTACACACATAATTCTATGCTAATATGGCAAACTGTCCATGATATGCAATAATATTGTGTTGCGAAAGACTCGAGTTTTTGAGACTTCAAGTTTTGAACTTGTTTAACAGCTTAATAAGTACTCTTTTGGGATCGATAAGAGCATAATATATTCGTGAGGAAATATTTTATTTTGCATGTGCATTATTCGCATATATACATTCAAAAAGGCATTGTAAATGTTACAAATGCTATATCTTACCCTATTTTTCTCTATAGAACCACTTCACTGGGAAAGCTTATGTAAGGGTAAAAAATAAAAGTTCAAATAATAAGACTCGAAATAGCGAGATCTTACCTTATTTTACTCTATATAACCACTTCACTGGGAAAGATTTTGTAAGAGTAAAATTTAATAAAAGTACAAATACTGAGACTCGAAATATCGAGTTCTTCCCAACACTAGCGACAATGCAACCCGAGCGCTCGGAGCGCCTCAAGCGGATAGAACGGAGAAATAAAACCTACCTACACTTACTCTACCGGGCTCGCCGACGCCCTACTATCTAATTGTTAGTAAAAATCCCTTAACTCATTCAAAATATATATATAATTATATAGTAGCTGATCCTAAACCGATACAATCTGTATAATGTGTATAATATCGTACATCTATGTTTATTTTTTTCAAATAACTCTGTGCCTAATATACATTTAAGCCGTTTGTTAGAGAAGCTCGTAAAGGGTAGAAGATTTTGGACATTTTTTTCTGTCTGACGACAAATTTACTCTACAGAACCAACGTAATTTGTACAAAAATAAATGCTGTCTCAAATAAAAATGCTCGATTTGTACTGAAATCAATTATAACGTAACGCCCTTGCGTAATAGACAACGTTGAAGTATACATTGAAGTGTTATTATAAAAAAGCTTTAATTATAGAGGGCGCCACGATATTCAGAATTTGTGCTCAGCAAAGTACAGCGGGTCGAACCGTGAAGCCGCGCAGTGTCCATATAATACACAATAGTAGTGTTACCTTACATTCTACTTATCTATCCGACTCCATATGAAATATGACCTACGCTTTACATAGTTTTCCTTAGACGTATCATAGAAAATTTGAAGAGACCTCTAGTGAGAACAAGGGTAAACTCCGTCCTACGAAAGCAAGCGGGAAATTATATCTCGTTTACGTATAAAGATTTGATATGATCAATTTTGAGACTTAGAATAGATACACTAGAAATAAAACGTGGCCCGCGCCGGTCCGAGCTCGTCGCAGGATGTTAAGTCGCCGCACCGCTCAATTCTGCTACCGATTTTCAAATTTCATAACCAACATAAGAAAAAACATACACAATTCTAGAAAGTACATTTCTTATAATACAAAACATCAATTCCACGATTAGACCATAACGATTCCCGTCCTACTCCTAAGTCATACGAGAGCAAAGGACAGCTAGTGTATGTTCCTGCGACCTTGAGGACCCGCGCCGGCCACAGTCTTGTGCCGCGAATTGTGCTGAAGCAACCGTGAGACCACAAACAAAGTCGAACAACTTTTTTATAAACGTCAAATGTCAATTTTGACGGCAATAATTCCATAAAATATAGAAGGGAGAACTTTACGTAGAATTTGTTATTCCTTCTTTTTTCATAACTTCAAAAACAATAATATTCAACTTTGTATGTGGCTGACGTCCCGGAATGCATTGTAAAAAATCAATTCCATGAAGAAGTACCGCCGCATTCCTCTTGACAAGCCAATATAGGCCTTTTTACTTTGCGCTTAAGTTTAAAATTGTTCCCATGTACATTTAGATCTCGGGACAATGTTTATTCATATCGTATATTTTTTGATTTTTATAGTATTATACTTTAATATTCATGCGTCAGTTAATTAATTAATTAAAAATGGCACCAAATGGAAATTTTAAGTACTTTTTTCAAAAATCACTTTGTTTTTATTTATTGTTTACAAAAAATCAAAGTAAAAAATATATATAAATAAATACTCTTGACAGTGCGATCACCTCATAAAGATTACATTTTAGGTGCCATTTTTAGTTATCGACCTTTTATAGTACACTCAACAGCAAAATTAATTATCCAGAGTACACTTCCACTTTTATAGCATAACGATAATGTTTAGAAAAATGAACATTTCGTAACAAAATAAAAAATCTCAATTTTATAAAACAAATACCTATATTTTTACCTGCATACGTTGCATACGTATGTTGGTGATTGTACAAAAATTAAGTAATTATCATTAAAGATAAACTGGCGTCAGTTGAAGCTACCATAACATTCAGGACCCAGATCACAGACACACGTTAAGTAGATCAGTTAGACCAAAGTTACCTAAACTCGGCCAGTCCACACGACACACTCTGTTTTGACTTTTAATACGATTAATAAAACAGACTGTAATAAATATTTTATTCCAATTAATATATTTTTAATATACTTTCTATAGACTAGCTATTATTATGTATTAAAACATAAACTGTAATATCATCAAAAACGTAATCTATATTTTTCTTTTCAATAATAATCCCTTTATGTTGCATTTAAATTATAATTAATTACTTTATACAATATATAAGCAAGTTTTTATAACTACCCAATTGAGTGTCGCTTCAATCGATCGATTACAATATAGATTTAGATTTTTATTGTAACATCATTGACGCAGATTTATTACATCTTCATTTTTAATTAAAAAGAATATCGTTCTTGCTGTCAAGTTATTTTAATACAGAACATTGTCGTTAAATATCGTATTTTACATTCTAAATTCGAGATTTGAATCATAAAGATAACACAGTGCGTCGTGCGAACGCGGTCGCGGGGAACGCGGGGCGGTGTGCGAGAGAGACGGCGAGCGTGGGGCGCGGCGCGTGCGAGCGGGACGCATTACATCGTGCTGTTGTCCCACTCCAGCTGGCTGATGTTTCTGTACTTGTGCTGCTTGCCCGACATCACTGGAATTACGAAATAACGCATTAATAAAGTATAGCGGATGCTTTTAAGCATTATTACTGATAGACTTGCCGAGGCAATGTCAGACGTACCTCTCTCGTCGTCGTCGTCGTCGGAGGAGTCGTGTCGGTCGGAGTCGGAGTCGGAGCACGACGACCCTTCCGACGAGTCGTGCCCGCCGGGCGCCGCCGGCGTCGTCTGCAACGCACGCATACGTACGTTGTTTCATTAAAGTAAATTTGTCCCACATTTCAATGATCGGAGGTCTCACAAATTTATAAACTCTGCTTCTGCGATGAATATTTTTTATAATTCAACTTTTTTTTTAGAAGAATTACAGGTACCGTAAGTGAGCGACATCTGCCTACGCCACATAATAAAAGAGTTATCTGCAATAAATTTAAACCGTGCAAGCAAATAGTTTCTCAAGATCAGACGTAATATATACAACATCCGACATGACTCTGTCAGAGCCGCGGTTGCCCAGTCATAACACCCCGCCTGGCGGGAAGACCTTCCATTTGTGGCAGTCGAGCACGAGCTCGCCGCCGCTGCAGTGAGTGCATACCTCGTCCATGGGGTTGACGGTGATGGTGAGCGCGGAGTCGTCCCAGGCCATCTCGGCGTCGGCGGGCGGCAGGCGCGCGGCGCGGGCGGCGCGGGCGGGGCGGGGGGTGCGCGGGGCGCGGGGCGCGCGCGCCCGCAGCCGCGCCGCGCCCGCGCCCGCCAGCACCACCACCAGCCCGCACGACACCACGCCGATCAGCAGCGCCACGTGGTCTGCGCGCCGCACCGGATACGACGTGTATAATATGCGATGTTCGAAAGTAATATACGGTTGGATATTTTTTGATACTGGCAACATTTGAGATTACGTAATTCGGTTATTTACCACAAGATGTTACAGTAAATTCAATTGTTGAAATATGCAATATATTTATTTGCTTTAAATTTAATGCAATTATTGAAATCCCACTAAAATCAAATGATTTTAGTGGGATTGCAATAATTGTGTAAATACACGTAAAATGATGTCAAGACAATAATAATTATGACTTGAAAAAGATATAAGATTTTATGTAGACCCAAGATTTTGAATCTACATCCTGTAACTCTACCAACCGTTACGTCACAAATTCTTCATCTCAATAAAAATTGATGACTAGGCTTTTTCGTTTCGATGATCAACAGTACCTATGTCTGTGACGAAATCTGAGTATTTTAGATATTAATAAAATTTTAAATATCAAAGCTAGGCATTCGAAATTTTACATGTGTAATCAGTCTATAATTGACATCGAACTATTTGACATATCAGGAACCGAAGTGACGAGAGATCAAAGAAAGCACTGACTGGTGGCGGGCGCGGGGTCGGGGCGCAGGTCCAGCAGGCGCGGCGCGGGCGCGTCCGCGGCGTGCGCGTCGCGCTGCGCGTGCGCCATGAACGCGCGCGGCGACAGCGCGCGCCCGCCGCCCCCGCCGCCCCCGCCGTGCGCGCCCGCCTGCGCACACGCACACATTGCGATGTAACTTTCGTTACTCACATTACACAAAATCATAAACTTATTTTATGTTTAAAAGAATTTGTATATATCTCTAAAACTAAACTACTTTATCAGACATAGATATTTTAAAATCTACTTTAGACAAGATTCCATACCTCTGTGGTGACCGACTGTCGCAAAACACGCAGATTAATATTATTGACTACTTATACGGAAGATCACATTTCCTTGTGGATAACATTATAATTTTTTATAATGACTACATCTCTATTTATATACGCTAACATACTTACCGATCTGTCAGTATGTCATATTTAATTTGCTCCAAACTTTACCTTTTCTCTTAGAATATAATACAAAGGAAATGCAAGAACCTCAAAACAAGTCTGAGCCTTAGATATGTTTATTAAATTCAAAGTAAACTGATTTAGCAGTTTTGGAGCAAACTGTGAAGTCCGCACACAGGCACGTTTTAATAACATAAAAGTTATTAAATCTTTTTAACAGATTAAAGTGTAAAGACATATAAAGTAACGTTTGTCCGTATTTTCCCCCCAAAATTCCCACGGAAGCAAAACTATTTGAATGATATTTCGGACCAAAACTCACATAATCAAGAAATTTAAAGTTAATCATAAAGCGGTGAGCCGACCTGCTTGTCGCGCACGGCGTCCATCTTGTCGGCCATGCCGCTGGGGTGCAGCTCGCGCGACAGCGGCTCCGACATGTGCGGGTGCACCACCGTCAGCTGCCGCAACACAAACTCTAAGTGACTGGCTTCGATACACGCACGACGATTACAAGAAACTTTAACTATATCACTACATAGCATAAAACATAGTCGCTTTCCGTTGTCTGTCCCTATATATCTTAAATCTTTTAAACTACGCAAAGGATAATGATGCGATTTTTTTTAATAGATAAGGCGACTCGCAAGAAAGTTTTTCAAACCCGTACGAAGCCGGGGCAGTTAGCTAGTAGGGAATAATTCAAATAATAATATTTGGGCTTTTTCAATTCCATTTTACTCAACAAGATATATCTCCAAGTTTAACAGTTGTGAAGTATATGACACATATCCTTGTCACAACTGTCAAACATCGGAGTCGTAGGCGGTAGAGAAAGGAACTCACCGTCTGCACGTACTCGTTGCTAGTAAAGCGGCCGTTGAGCTCGGAGCACGTCAGCTTGAAGACGCGGTTTAGGTAGTAAGCCGGCTTCTTGTTGCTGTACTCGATCTCGCGGAGCACCTGCGAATAGGGAATTAAATTGTATTCATTAATTAAAAAGATGAGGTTTAAGTGATTTATGAATGATAACTTTTTCGAAAACTACTCGGAAGAGTAAAAAGGAGCGTAATTGTTGACAATATTATGTAAACTGCTAACCTTCTGGTAATTGTGCACGGAATCGGCGCCGGTGAGGATGACGCCGTCGCGCGTGACGGCGGCGCGGATGTCGTAGTGCAGCGGCAGGTCGGCGGCGTCGCGCAGCGCCAGCGCCTCGTGGTCGGGGTTCAGCGCCGGGTACACCGACACCACGCACGAGTCCAGGCGCTGCGCCGCCTCCGAGTCGCCCGCCACCACCTTCACGCTCAGGTCCGGGAACACCTTCAGGCCGGCCCTGAAGTGAGCGTAGTCCTTGGCGGCGTCCGCGGAGCCGGCGAGCAGGATGGTGGGCGTCTGCGGCTGCAGCACCATGACGTAGGAGTCGGCGGGGCGCGCCTGCAGCACCCGGCCGTTGTCGCAGGTGATGGTGGTGGCCACGTGCACGTTGCGGCGGCCCGGCGTGGGGAAGGCGCGCGCGTCGCCGTAGGCCACGCGGCGCAGCAGCGTCTCCACGTCGGCCACGCCGTCGCCCTCCACGGCCACGGAGCGCAGGTACAGGTCGGGCGCCAGGCTCAGGCCCTCGCGGCAGCGCGCCACGCAGCGCAGCGCGCGCGCCGGCTGCTGCGCGCCCGGCAGCACGCCCAGCCCCGCCAGCCAGCCGCGCAGGTGGTGCTGCATGGCGCTCTCCGCGCCCTGCCAGCAGGCGCCCACCGCCATGGTGGTGTTGACGCCCAGCGCCGGGTGCAGCGGCCAGTCGTCGATCACCTCGGGCGCCGCCTCGCCGCGCGGCGGCTCGCCGTCCACCAGCAGCTCCACGCTCGGGAACCGCACGTTGATCGCGTAGTGGTGCCACTCGTCGTCGCACACCTGACGGCGAGGCGCGGTCGTTACACGGCGAACTCATTTTCAGACATAGATTGAATGAAAATATCATCAAGATTTCGTTTGTCGCCCTGTTCGGGTGTTGCAATACAAAAAACCTAAAATACATATGTAAATTGTTTATTATTCTATTTTTTTCACAAATGTCATATATATTCAAGACATCGGCGGCGCACCTCAGGCAGCTTCCAGCGCCACTCGGCCGGGCGGAAGATGTTGAGGTCGCCGTCGCCGAAGTCGCGGCGCAGCAGCAGGATCAGGCGGCAGTTGCGCACGAACAGCGCGTAGTGGTGGCGGTTCATCTTGTGGTCGTCGGCGAGGCACAGCAGGTGCTCCTTGCGGTGCTTGTCGTGGTCGGGCGGCGGCGCGTGCCGCAGCCACGCGGACACGGCGAAGCTGCCGCCCAGCGAGTGCGGCAGCAGCCGCTCCGGCACGATCGCTGACGTCGTCTCGCCGTCGAACTCGAACATCTGCTCGCCGTCGCGACCTGCAGACAAAAATTCGTTATCGAGGCCTGTCAAATAAAATTCCATTTCATTTCGAATCCTAATAATCCAGTAAAGAAAATGTATGGTACCTGAGTCGGGTTTGAGCGACTTCATCCATTCGTTGCCTGCTCCCGGGCTGGGCAGCAAGTCGATGGTCTTCGGATCCAGTCCTGAAATACGAAGTACGTGTGTAAGTTTTATTATTCAACCTCGCTCGGATCTCAGCAGAAGGCTGAATGACCACGGTTCGTTAGCGGTAAGTTTGAAGGAAGCTGTAGGTTACCGCAGATGGTGCGCTGCGAGTGCAGCGAGTAGGTGTCGCGGTCGCAGCCGGTGCCCTGGCGCGACGCCTGCAGCGTGACGGCCGCCTGGATGCGCGTGACGCCGGGGCAGCGCTCGTCCGAGCTGCAGGCCTCCAGCCGCGCCGCCGGGAACAGCGCCAGCGGGCCCGTGCCCGGCGCGTAGTCCACGCGCTCCGCCACGCCTACACAGTGCACGGTCGGTTGATTGATTATCGCCGTCGCGAAAAACAAAAACTTGTTCGCAAGCAGCTTTTCCAGCACCAAACAATAGAGTAGATAACAAATAGTCAAACTAGATATTTTAATGTCAAAATCACAAGAAATCTTATGGATTTGTATGTCGGACAAAACTGCGCCAACAAAATGTAATAATATGACATTTGTCACTAATATAGCAATCGTTCAATTATCTCATCCGACGGTCAATGTTGATATTCTATATGTAGTCTTTCAGGCGACTCCTAACAATATGTGTGTAAAATATTTTTTATTAGATATATTCACGGATGCTACCTTTCCAGCCGGCCCTGCAAGGCTTGTTGACCTTGATGGTGACCATGACGGGCGCGGACTGCAGCATGCCGCAGTCGTACGCCACCACCGACAGGATGTGGTTGTGCGATTTCTCGTAGTCCAGGGGCTCCGTGTTGCGGATCACGCCTGCTCGAGAAACGGGTTACAAATCAACGATCATTTCAAATCAATAAAAACTAAATTGTTTTGTTTGATTGACACAAACACAGATCTCAAAACCTCCTTCTCTTACGAATGCACAAAACAAAAATATTGTAGTTAAATATAGCGTGTACCTAAATTATATTTTGAACGTATTGAGGGTCTAGATTTAGATATTTAAATCTATATTTTCAAATAATGGAGAGGGGTGTTAGTTCACCACATTTAAAAGGAGAAAACATTGATGAATGGTTGACATTGGACATTTACAGCTACATGTATTGCTTAACGTAAACGTTTGTTGTCATTTTAATCGCGGAAAATTCACACCTATTTTTCGACGCTGTTCTCTTGGTGTTACAAGTATCTCTAGTCTGCTAGCTTTTCATAAGTTAGGCCTGCTAATTTGCTTAGTGGTATAAAAAGAAACGCACCTTCATTATCAATGGTGAAGGGCTGGCTCCTGTCGGTGAGTATCTCGTACTTGCAGACGTCGCCGAAGCGCGGCGTGCAGTCCTTGTCGGTGGCCTCCACGCGCAGGATCTCGTCGTAGATGCGGCCCTCGTCCACGGCGCGCACGTACGACGCCTGCGCGAACACCGGCGCGAACTCGTTCACGTCCGTCACCGTTATGTGCACGGGCACGCTGCGTACACAAAAAAATATATTGTGAATAAACTACTTTGTACTTTTACAAAAAATTATATTCATAGAGGAGTTACATGCATGAAATAATAACTAACCTTTTAAGATTTAACATCCTTTCCTAAAACATTTTAATTATTTATTTTGTTTTTAAAACGGCAACAGAAATACATCATATGTAAATATTTCAACTGTCTAACTTTCATGATTCATGAGAAACAGCCTGGTGATAGACAGACATACAGAGAAGCCTTAGTAATAATTTTCTCATTTTACCCTTTGGATACGGAACGCTAAAAATATAATAGTAGGTTTATATTTTCGTTCTTTTATTCAACAAAATATAAGTTTCGTACAAAAGTATACCACAAAGTAGAGGCAAGCGCTCCTTAAGCTTTCCAGGTGTTTAATAATTAATGTCTCTGCTACACGCAGCACGCCACACAACAACGCTGACATAAATCAACCACATACACCACCATACATCGCAACGCGCTGTTCGTAAATACATATTAAATTACGGGTTTCAACGTATGTTGATGTAGACGACTACAGGCATTCCTTCTGCGGAGGTCCCAGTTTGCATAAACCAGGCACGAGGACAAAAAGACCTTATGATTCGACGTGCTTCACGTGGCACCGGCCCCAGGAAAAAGATGCACAGCAATAATACTGGTAATTGGCTAGATTGACTGGCGTATCTATACCTACATATAATAAAATTGTAACTGAGTTATATCTGTATATGGGAGATATTTAAGAAAAACATATACTTATAGGGGCTCTTTATAGAGCCTATAGAAGACGAAAACGACAGTTTTTGTTGTTTAATGTGTTTTTAGAATTTTTTTCCTGTCTGTATATTTGTACGCGCATCACACAAAAATCTACCGAACAGATCTGGATAAAATTTGGCACAGCGATGGACTATAACCTAGATTAAATAATAGGCTACGGTTCCCTAAGGATATAATTTATTGTAACCGAGCAAGGGACTGACGAGATATTATAGTATCCATTGGTAGGAGATCAGACGAAGTCGCGGGCATTAGATATAAATACATAGGGACAAATAATTGCGAGCTCACGTGTTGGAGTAGGAGCCGTCGCAGCCCACCGCCGCGATGTCGAACTTGTAGTTGCGCCGCTTCTCGCAGTTGAGCGGGTAGCGCACGCGCAGCCGCGCCTCGTTCTCGTCGATCACCATTATCTGTCAACCAGCAGACGGAAACTATCAAATCAAGAGTAGGGGACAAATGGTCTAATAAGATACCTTTATTATAAGTCAAAAGTAAAATAAGTATATGGGATTTTTATGACATACAAAATTGTGACGTGATTATCGAATAGTGTCGCTTCGACCGCCTGATTCGCAGAGACAATGGAAAAAGCAATCGAATTTATCTATGATACATATGCCACTGAAAGTGTTAATATACCGAAATTTACAATATAAAATATTATTAATAATATTTATCTTTGAACTAATATAATATCATCATTCCTATTATTTTTAACGCTCCCAATTACCCCATTACCATGATTGACATATCATCATTACCTAAAAATAAATTACAGGTTATAAAATGACGATATGACAACAATTTTAGACAATGACGCGCATTTACTGTCATTGATTACAATTTAAACTAAAATTTTCCGAGATTATTCATATTCGATAACGATTGCGAGTCATCAAATTCGAATTGTACAAATGCAAACAATATTTACTTCATTTATAATGCAGCAGCAAAACTAATTAACCGCCATTAAATTATGATCCGATGAGAATTAAATTGTCACGCGTTAAATATCGGTGGAGCGACCCGCGCGGCGTCACGGGCCTGACAACAGCGTGCGTGTGCAGGGTTGTCTGGCTGCGAGATTTTTTAATAGTTTCATTTTTAGGGTTCCGTACCCGAAGGGTAAAACGGGAACCCTATTGCTAAGGCTTCGCTGTCTGTCTGTCACCAGGCTCTATCTCATAAACCGTGCAAGCTAGACAGTTGAAATTTTCATTATGGTATTCAAATATTTGTGAAAGTTTAGAAAAAGGTTTAAACGGTGAAAAAGTATAAACATTCCCAATGAAGCACAACCACGGGTACAGCTAGTAAGTAAATTTTTTTAAATTTTTACTATATAATGTTGTAATAGTTATTCTACAGTTATCTTGAAAACGGGTGTAGAGAGAGTACAGACTTAAATCTAGATTAATTATAATTAAGGGATTTATTTTTCTGAGTGTAAAAAAATATTAGAGGCCTTTGAATACCGGGTTCCGATCGTACAGGAATTAAATTGTCACTAGTTCAATATTACCTCATATCGGGATAGAGTCGCGTGTCACGGCGGCGCCGCGCGTGATGTACCACGCTAGTGACGGAACCAATCTTTATAGGGCTGTCGACTGACTTATGCGAAATATGGTTTCTAGAAAATTATATGTGAGCGAAGTCGTTAACAATTCCAATTTTGTCTATTTACGTTCAATGTATATTTATATATTATTCAAAATAAAATAAATATTCCTGTACGTGCGATTATTTACATATCTTATTACTTCTGCAATTTAAGACTCTCTTCCCGGTTTTTAATTGATGTGAATTCTTGTTTTATAAATAACATTCAAAAATGTTGATATACATATGTACATACATTGGAACTGATGTGGTTCGAAATCTAATAAACTGGTCTACGTGCATACAAATAATATAAAAATTAAATGTTATTCCAATCTAACAAACACCGAAAACCGCCGTGTTTTGAGAACGTGTTTATGATAAAGTGGAAATTGCATAGAATGTATGTGTTCAAATACAACAAATTTAAAACAAAAGAAACAACAACAAGAAATAGATACACGTGTCGTGTAATGCCTGGCAAATAAAATATGGTCGCGACACACGGACGGCGGACATCGATCGCGCCGCGCTCTAGCTGCTAGGGTTGAAGTGGCGTTGAGTAATCAACTTACGTTTTCCAATTTTATAGCTCTGTCGGGTCTGAAAATTGAAACTAGCACGATTCCTTGTCGCGACACTGCTGGCGGCATGATAGAAGACTGCTTTATTTTTTGTTTATAAACTAGCGAACTTTACTAGGCTAATTACAGGAGATAAATTTTCTTTAGGTTTATGAGCTTAAAAAGTATCGCAACCTGATGATTGCTTTTTTAATTTATTTATTGTTTGTATTCTCATTTTATGCGATTGAATATCTATGTACCTAATGCATAATATTATTCTCCCATGTGAAGATACATTGGAAACATTCGTTCAGATCTTGAGCCGGTGAACACGATAAAGCAGGATCAGCTCTTAAAGGGCAAAGGTTACTTACACTTCAACCCTTCCAAAAATACTTTTTGTATTCCATTATATTCGGAATTTTTAGCAACGCACACAGCTTCAGTAAATAAAAGGTAGCCGTAGTATTTATCGTGCAAACAGGCGGCCCTAACGAGGGTTGTCAAACACCGCGCCAACGGATATTGTCACTTTAGGAGCTCCAGCGGCGCGGCGCGGCGGATCGCTATCGATTCCGCGGCTCCTCGCTTGTCGCGGCAAATACTTTTGATGTCAACATAGATTCAGATTGCGAATTTTCGCGTAACCTGTGTTTTACTTTTATGTTATACACAAGCGATTGGTAATTTAATACCAGATGGAGTTGAACGCTGCATAGTTAAGAAAGGCTGACAATGTTGATTGTCGTTAAACGATCGAAAAGTTATTCAATACCTTTATTTCATTGAGATTTCCAGGCAATATTAAAACAGCACAAATAGATGTGGCTCATAACTATTGATTACAGACAAACGAACAGCGAAACAGGCGAGCGACGAGCAGACTGTCAAGCTATTGCAGTTGGAATTGTGTGCAGTTCCATTTCATATCGATTACCTGTCCTGTCTCAGCATCGTGTCACGTGCACGTGCCAGGGTTGTCGACCAGCGTGACACAGATTCAATACTCTGCTCGATTTTTGAGTGCTTTTAGCTTTCATTAGTTGTTATTGAATGAGACTGAGCCGTCGCTCTGTTATGTTACGTTCGATGGGTAAAAGTTAACTCAAGTCAACTTTAAAGTGTTCAGCTTCTTTTATCGGATTGAACATACTTTATGAAAAGTGTTATTTCGTTTCTTATAAGCATATAAAATTAAGCTTATTGATGCTTTTAATATGTCAAATATTAGCCACCCTTGTGGTCGCGTTTAATAAACCGTATGAAAACGTGCTGTACGTTTTATTGCGTTCAGACCGATCAACACATGGCAATTGCGTTGGTAACAAAGCATTCTATTCAATAATTTTGAGAATTGATGACCAAATAAGAATTAAATCATATTTCCGTCTATGGTTGGAGTGGTATTTAACTGTTCAAATTAGTAAAAAAAATTTTTGTTCCAAGTGTTCTAGAATATCGCACAGGCTCAACCCTATCGATCCGCTTGTTAGAAAATTCCAGCGAACTGAAGGTGGGCGATAAAAATAAATAGCGATCTAGTTCTTGCAGCTTGGAAAGTGCAGTTTAAGCTGTTCTTTATGTTAAAGCAACTTCATTATAAGGCACATATAAAATCGTTCACACGCCAAATTGAAACTTGTCGCGTGGCACGAGCGCTTACGATATGTTTAGTTGAGTGATTGACTCGTTTGATTACGAGAATTTTTCTCTTAAGAAGTTGTGTATCTATATATGTGCAAAACAGTAAATTAATATATTATATTACATATTTTCGATTATCACAAAATTCAGATCCAGTGTCGTTGCAGTTTTCGTGCATGCTTCATATTGTAATAAATATTACGTCTTAACGACAATATTCATTAAAAAAACGTTTATTCACTTGAATTGACGACCTCCGTGGTGTAACGGTTAACGTATCTGACCACTACTCAGGAGGTCCCGTGTTCGATCCCCGGTCAGGTCATGAAGGAAAATGACCTTATTCTGATTGGCCTGGGTCTGGGAT
>JADGIL010040469.1:0-21141 GCA_020352625.1 Cactoblastis cactorum
CTCCCCATTTGGGGAGGGCAGAGAAGTTGGGCCTCCGACTCTCCCACTCACCGGACGGAGCATGACGGCTGATAACCGCCATTCAGGCGTCGGTCTTCTGTGGGAGTGTGGTACTTCCCCGGACGAGCCGGCCCATTCGTGCTACAAAGGCTAAAAAGAAACTATAAATTATCCATAGACAAGCAACGCTGTCACTGTAACTGAATCTCAATCCACATAAGCCCACCGTTCTGCTAAGTGTGCCCATAAATACTTACAAATTTTGGCTCTGTCTACCCAATATATCTAATGGCCTGCTACTGTATCTGGTAGGTTTTTAATTCTTAAAACGGGTGTCAGATTAGTCTCATGTCGCCTAGATGCATGCAAATGAAGAAAGAGCTCTGTTGGCTGGCTTAGCAGGGATGGCGAGCGGAGGATGGCCTTCCTCCGCTGGTCATTATTTCTGGATCGCGCAGTCGCTTACCATCAGGTGATGCGCGGTCATTTAGCTAGACTTGAATAAAAATAAACAAATAAATATATAGGACATCACATAAATTGGGTTAACCTTAAACTAAGTTCGAGACTTCTATTATGGAATACTAACTCAACGATACTATATATAAGAATAAATACATAACATCCAAGACCCAGGCCAATCAGAAAAAGGCCATTTTCCATCACGACCTGACCGGGGATAGAACCCGGGACCTCGTGAGTATCGGTCAAGTACGTTGACCGTTATACCATGGAAGTCGTAAAAAAAATGATGATTACTTTTCTCAAATAAATTTATTACTTGCAGGAGGCAATTCCGATCCGGCTAAAGCAGATCCACGTGATCAACGCACCAGCTTACATCAGCAAGATCCACGCCATCTGTAAACCTTTCTTAAAGACTGAAGTTGCGAAGCTGGTCTGTATTTTTTTTTTATTATTTAACAACAATACAATTACAAGACTTAACAATGAGTCTTTTAACATCCTGCTAATGTTATAAATGCGACAGTTTGTGAGGATGTGCTTGTACATATGTATGTCTATTTGTTCTGTTTTCACGAAAAATCTATTGGACGGATTTACATGAAAATGATGATCAATTTAGTTGGAAAAAATCTGCCCTCTGAGCGTTGGCGTACGCTGCATAAACCATTGGAATTACGCAAAGATCATGTACCACAAGCAGACCAAATTCCACGCAAAAGAAGACGCAGGCAAAACCTAATAATTAATAAGATGAATGTAATTATAGTAACTATTTATATACAGTTACATTACCTATAACAATGGTTAGTTATCATAGTCTTTAGGACCGACTTTAAGAGTCATTCAACAGTTGCAACACGTAATTTGACGTAATATCATTACGCAACCATTCTGTAACCGTTTTGACATTGAGTTGAAAAGCATCTATGAATAATTGTCCACTGAGCATTGACTTAATGAACTGCCTGCATAAAATCTTGACAGAAAATATCATCACCATCCGAGGGTAAGAGAATACGCGTTATCCCGGTTGTATACATACATATGTATATGCATAGCGCGGATGCGTCGGAATCAGGGGACTGCTATCTAAATTAGGAAATTTAGTGAAGTTACTGTTTACACAAAGCAACTACAGTCTTTTGGCCGGCAACGCTCCTGTGACCCCCCGGGTGTTGCAGGTGTCTATGGGCGGCAGTGATTAATTTACATCACGTGACCCGCCTGCTCGTTTGCCTCCCTCTGACTTAAAAAATTAATAATAATAATATATATATCCCAGAACGAATCCACTACAAACACTAGATAGCGTTCGAGACGTGTGGTGTTCCCGATAATCAATTCCGATCCAGACTGGAAACAATCACAAAGAGATCCAGTGGGATTCGAACCCTCCGCCGCCTCCGGATAACAAGGAAAATGCATTAACCACTGGAACACGAAGGCAGTCCTTGCATGAATGTATATTTTATACTAATTAGTGTCTTTCGAGGTCTGTCTCGCGCGAACAAGTGCATGTGCATGACCTTATTTTAGCATATTGGTGCTAGTGAAATAACGGTTTACTTTTAAGAACATAAGAAATTACTTATCTGTGTTAAAATCTGCATTAAACAGATTTTCGTGCAATTTTGAAATTAAAAGATTTTCGTTGCGTCCTATATAAATATCAAAGGAAAATGTTTAATATAGTTTTTAGATAAGTATATTCATCAATATCATAATAATATAGATCGATACTGGCTAGGCTTCTTCGAGTGGTCTTTCATAGGTATAGGTCACAAAAAGTTTTGTATACTCGTATTTATTAAAGCCTATTAATGTCTTAATCAACAGATTAAGTTCCACGAGCCGAACTCCGATACGCTGTACAAAGACGTACCCCAAGAGTTGCTCCCAGAGGAATACGGCGGCAAGGCGGGTACGGTGGAGCAGATTAAACGGTACTGGGTCAAGCGCATCGAGGCCAAGAGGTGAGAATTATAAATCTTGCTACAAACGAATAACTTGCCCCGTCTCTATCACTAAGGATAAAGATGAAAAGAGATGCGCGTAATATGCAAGCTTTCTTCTTATTTCGACCTAACACAAACGCAGTTCAAAAGTTCAGGCCCAGGACAGCGTTTGCCCAAAGCCATAAAACGCAATACATATGATTGCATGTAGTTGTTTTGGTCTCTAGAAAGTTAAAAATGTATACTAGATAAGTACTTACGACTAGAGAGCTAAGAAAGTATACTAGATACTCGACTAGATAGCGAGATAACCTTACATAATTAATATCTTTGCACGGTTATACTCACGTTCATTTTTAGTCGGTAACGCCGACGACCGTTTCGACCTATTCAGAAGGCCATCTTCAGGGCGAGTACTAGGAACGTCGCGGCGCGGCTGTTACCTAACCTAACCTTACATAGGTTATCGTGTCTAACGTGAAAGTGTTAACTTTCAGTGCCATGTGTAGGTATTATTAATACATTCGATTGTTTTTCTATTGTCTGCTAATCTGGCAATGAAAGTTTGACCAGTTCCTTGAGATGAGTTAAACTGCAAAATGACTAATTTGCTAAGAAATGTAATACGAAACTAAGAGGCTAGAATAATATAATAATATTTTCCAGTAAAGGATACAATCACCTTTAAAATTTTCTGATCTTGTGTTATCTTCAGTTCTGTACGTTGGTATTGACTGATTGTTTTTTAACTTTTTCAGGTTATAAAAGTTATATTAATAATTGAAATGGTCAATTCCAGGGATTGGTTCCTCAGCAATGACCAGCGCTGGGCCGTGGACGAAGCCTTGCGACCCACAAACTGCAAGGACGAGAGATCGGACAAGGCGCGAGATTTACCTGGCTCCTTCCGATCCTTAGCACTCGATTAGGAAAAACCTATTTGCATTCGGTTAACAGGCCATAAATCTAAGCACAATTTTTGAAAAATTTTCATATTGATTGCGTCGCAGAGGTCTATAACAGGGTAACTTCAGAAACTAAACGAGAAAAAGCTAGTAGCTTCTTCATAAAGTACTAGCTTTTTCTCGCGGCCTCACTCGCGTTAATTTTAGGGGGCTAGGGCATTAGAAAGAAACCAAAATTATTATGTCACTCGCCAGCCCTTCAACTATATACATATAAAAAGAATAACACTAATCCGTTTTTATTTATATTTGTTTGTTCACGAAATAATGGGACGAAAAATTAATCTGAAAAATGTTCAACATTTGAACGAAAATATATTTCAACGACTGCTCCAAGCGTCTATTTTAGTTTTTTTTTTTGCAAATATTTATCGTTATATTAAAGTTATCTGTTTCTTTATAAAATCTATAATTTTAAGCATATAGGTATAATATAGATATACTTATTTTTTTACATTTACATGATCATCACACAGAACATACTTATGATAATAATTTTAAAAAATTTCATTTAATAAATGTTGCACTAGTTTAATATATGTATTTGAAAGTTAAGTAATTATTTGTATATATAATATAATAGTGAAACCCGTGATTTGTCTACCTCACGGATTTTTAAATAAATGAAAATATAATATTAAAATAATGGTTTTTAGTACCTTATCAAATTTTGATTCAGCCCCATATTTGGTACGTATTGAAATACTAGATTTTGATGTTCTTTAGTTTTATTAAGATTTAATCATTATAAGTATGTAGGAAACCAATAAAAAGGTTTCCAAAGTGGCCATATTTGGCTTACAAAAGTATTTAAACCGAAACTACGATCATAAAGTCACAATTAAATTGTCCTTGGTATAAATATAAATAAAATATAGATATTTAAATATCACTACTTAGGTCGTAATTGTATTCTTATTATTTCGATGTCCACTTTAAATAGACATCGCCTTCAAAGGAACTGAATACAAAAATCAATTGTGCTAAGTATTACAATCAATCTATCGAGAGAGTTCTAAAAGATCCGTTCATGGTATTATCCGCGTTGCTCTTTGGTTTTTTCTTTAAATCTGCTGTCCACAGGTTGTCGTTTAGGAACATAAACCTGAAAATGGGAAGTTTATATTTGTTTATTTGAAATCAAATAAAAAATAATAATAATAACATTTTAAAATGACATAAGATTTTCAATATGGAGACTGTATTTTACGACAACTTCTTTGCAACTCCTGCGGAATCAGAATACTGTTTAACTTAAATATTTTCTATTGCGGTTAATAATGTTTAAAAAATAAGTTTATGAAATTAAATATTTAGTAAAATGGTAATTATTATTTAGTTCTTACCTCTTTGTGTTAATTTTATCGACCCATCCTTTTTGTTCCTCCTTCAGACTTGGCTTGTCGCCGCCGTACTCCTTCGGCAAATACTTCTTGTCTACGTATTTGCTGAGACCCTCTGTATCACCGTGGAATTTGATCTAAAAAGAGATAAATGTTTGGTTATAACTCGACACATCTGCATCATGTACTATCACCATAACCAAATGCCATTTTTTGTATCTATTCTATCAAAAGTTTAATCTGTTTTATCAACTAGAATCTATTTACTTTAAAAAAGATTTTGAATGTATATTTATTTGTCCATAACCATTTGGTGCATTGTTACATAAATAACAGTTAAGGCATTATAGAAATCATATAAAAATTACTTAACAAAAGAAAAATTGGCAGGATTGCGTTACAAATAAAATAATATTTTTTTATGGTGATGGTACTTGATCAATTGTACGAATAAAAAATGACAGATACTCACAATACTTATAATTTCAGCAGGCAGGATGGGTTTGACGAGAGCGTATAGTTTCTCGTAGAAAGACGGACAGTTAACAACGTGTACCTGCTTCACCCTAACCGGCATACTTTCCTGAAAATTTATTATATTATATGTTTGACAACCATTGTGTCTTAATGGTTAATATCCTTAATATATCTTCTCAGGAGGTCCTTTGTTCGCACCCGGTCAGGTTAACATGGAAAATGATTACTTTTTCCTATTGGTCGCGTTCTTAAATATGTATATTGTAGTATCGTTGATTTACATAGTATCCTATAACACAAGTCTCAAACTCACAATGACAGAAAACTCAGTCTGTGTGATTTACTTGACCCTGCCCTATACAATATTTACATTTTATCATCAACTTGAATTAACGAAAAGAAATATGGTTGTATAAAATGTTATACATACAATGACACTGGAAGCAGATTACGTGGAATGTCAAATTTATCAGTTCAGGTCTTGTTTTTATGTCGATGTTCAATACGTTAATGTGTTTATTTTTATCTTTTTTTTTATATAGTAGCTAAATATGTGAATATTTTTTATAGAACATATAATTTATTTAACAGACATTAAACAATTACAGACAGTTTTTTTTTTAATGCATTAACTTTTGTGCCGCCATGCGTGAGTACGTTTATCAATAGTGTGGAAGAGTGTATGTCATAATATGAGTTATAGTTTAAACAAACCAATATATCGATAACGATACATATGGCACTAAAAGTGTTGATTAGAAGCAAAAGGATTAAAGATGTAATCATCATATTGAGTAGAAAAATATACTTACAAGTAAAAACAAGAGGAAATCTCTGAAGTACATAATATTTACTTTGGGAATAAGCCTCAAATGGTAGTCCTTGATGTCCAGTACAATGATGTGGCCTTCAGGAAACTCTTTGTACTCATGGTACCTCAACCAGTAGTCAGCCTGCATTGTGAAGGCTTTTAGCAGGTCATAAAAGGAAAAGTTCTCAAGAGTGGGGTCATCTAGCTGGTGGATTAGAAGCTCATATCTATCAGCTTCGAATGTGACCACTGATCTGTAAAAGTCGATACAGGATATCTGTGAGTATAATTGTTTTAAGGTTAATCCTTATCTAATTCTTCCGGAAACTATATTTTAAATCTTACTAGCGACTCGCTCCGGTTTTATAAACCTTTAAGTTTTAACCTTCTTTGTGAAACACCCTATCTATTAATAAAAGCCGCATCAAAATCCGTTGCGTATTTTTCAAGATTTAAGCATACTCGTACATAGAGGCAGACAGCGGAAAGCGACTTTGTTTAACATTATGTAGCGGAGTAACAACAGGAAATATTTTGATTTTTACCCGATTGCGGCATAACGAGGGTTATGTTTTTCGGGCGTATGTATGTATATGTAGATTTCTATGTTCCCTCCTAGGGCCTAAACGGCTTGAAGAATTTAAACATATGAGGTATCATTGGATTCGGGACAGTGCGAGTGACACTGGGTATAAAAAAAATAATAAAAATTCAAAATGGCGAATTTATGACGTCATAAAGTGAAGATGAAAAATTTTTTCCCTCCAAACCCATCGAGTGGGGTATCATAATGAAAGGTCAATCATCAAAGTGAAGGGGTATAAATAGCGATTCTATATATGTATATATACATATCTTGCTGTTTTTTTTTACACCTATACTAAAATGTCTAAAAAAACATTATTAAAAAAAAAAAAACAAGAAACCTGACTGCAAATGCTAATGATTGACTAAAAAGGGGAAAACAAGCAAAAAATGTGGTAGATACAAAGTGTGTAAAGCTTGTTTTCCCCTTTTTAGTCAGTCATTAGCATTTGCAGTCATTAGTCATAGGTTTCTTGTTTTTTTTAAATAATAATTTCTATTTTTTGTAATGAAAGTTCTTAAATATACCTAAATATAAAAACACGTGTACGGAAATCAAAACATGTATGTATAGTATGGCTTTAACATATATCATAAGTACGTATTATCCTGCCTGTTTTCCTTGAATGTACACAGAGACTGAATTTTCACATAGATACTGCCTTACGCTCCTTTTTACGTTTTTCATACACGATGTTTGTTTATGGAAATTTCTAATTAAGAAGATCTACCTTATAGATTCATCAGAATTATACGTAATTTCAAATGAAGTCAATATTTACCTTTATTATGCCGTTAGTTTGTAGGTTACAACACTTACGACAATCATTAATACGTAAAGTTAATGAAAATAATTTTCTAGTTTACACTATAAATTTTAAAAAGTAACACAAGGATTTTTAGTTTATGACGTAATTTTAGTACACATTGACCTCATAGAACTTTAGCTATCTCATTAGCCTATATTATCATGATGTACTTCCAGTTGCTTCCTTAACGACGGAGCGTCTACGTAAATTAGGTGATTTGTTGAGGTGACTGAATTTTACCGTCTGACATTTTGACAAACAACAACATGTTTATACAAACGACAGGCGGCTTTCGGGACCTTTTGGTGCCTACTACTACGGACTACAGAATCTTGTTCCATTCATATTATTAGATTATCGACCACCGTGCGTTTTAAAATAAACTATATACCACGTACGACCACACTGTGGAACGAACTGCCCGCAGCGGTATTTCCGGACCGATANNTGAACCACCTGCTCGTTTGCCTCTCTCTGCCATACAAAAAAAGATTATCCAACCCTGCAATATCTTAATCTGACTAGAAATAATTTCATTCACAAAATTGCTTTCTAGTGGGATTCGAACCCATGAGCTCCATATCACCGTTTGAATACTGGACCATGAAGGCAGTCCTTATCATCAATTCTATATAAATCTGTGAATACATTTTATTTTTTTATTAATTTGGCATAAGCCCAAAACATTTGACATAAAATAAGCTTTAAAAATGTTTAATGTAAATAAAACTCACGTGATAGAAAAAGCTGTTTTAATTTGTTTAGAGAACGGATCCCTGCTGGTGTAGATCTCCTTCATGTTCGCGCGGCCAAGAGCGAACCGCTCGATGCATTTCTTTGTGGCTTCCAAACTCCTGTAGCAGCTGCTGAGAAACTTCCAGAGCATTTGGTCTTCTGAAATGAAAAATAGTATAATGCCACAAGTGATTAAATTAAAAATTCACACGTCAAACTTTTAACACCCCTCCTTTTGCGTCGGGGGTTACAAACTGTGCTAGCTCTCATTCATTCGTTCATTAAGAGTAAAAAAAATACTTATCGATCATGTCTATACAGACACATCTATAACAATTACAACTTTACTAAAAATAATACGAACATTAGACGTAAAACAAACCAAATTTCATGGTCATTGTATAACCAAAACCTGTTCTCAGATTATCTGAAGCCGACCTTCGCATTTTGTTCTCCGTTTACGTAACTAAGTATATTGACCATTGACAAATAATAACCATTTTCCTTTCTATCCATTTCGTCTTGAAATTTCCATACATTAAAACTTAGTATATACTTATAATCTTTCTCCGTTCCGGGATAGACAGAGCCAAGAGACGCTAGACTAAATTTAAATACATTGCGGACTTATACGCTTGACTCTAGCGGCTGGAGTAAGGAAGATTTTTATAATTGTAATCAATCGTATAAATAAAGTATAACTTTGTATATACATATCTATACTAATATTATAAAGAGGTAAAGTTTGATTGTGTTTGTTTGTAAGGGCTAATCTTCGGAAATATTGATCCGATCTTGAAAATTATTTCACAATCCTAAAGCTATTCAGGAGCTGCTTTAGGCTATATTTAACTCACAATGAAGTGGGCACGGGTCGTATAGTGACATATATTTTATCAGTATTTATTTAAATTTGATTACTCTATTCATTTTGATTCAGTATAATGATCGATTGTGCATTCAATGAAATAATTATTTGATCTTGATATCCACCTTTTATTTTTTATTATCCTTTTCTCTTCCTTCTTTACATCTTTAGGTGATTGTCCATATTTATAACTGATAAGACGCAAGCCCTTTTATGGCCTTATAAAGGCTGTTTTCATAGCAAATAATGATAATAATTTGAAAGTGACTATGCCACAGTGGAACCAATTCATAAAAATAGTGTAACGATGAATGAAAGGAAAATAATCGTGAATTTAAAGAAACTGTAATTTTTTCCTAAAGTTAATACTTTTGGAATGTGTTGCTTGTTTTTTGTGTTGGCGCGCATGATATAACAGTATTTTTAGGCAGTTATAAGAGGTCTGGCGGGACGAGACGTGTAGTAATCTAACGGGATTTATTTAGCAAAGCTACATTGTGACTTATTAAGTTAACGGTTCGACAAAGGCTAAAAAATCTTTTGATTAGTAGTTTATAAAGGTCAATGAGAGAGCTTAGCAATAAAGTAAAACTAGCTCGTCAAATAAAACACAATGTTATTTCCTACGGTAAAGAAAATTATTTGTGTTGGCTTATTATATTCCTTATAGCCAATGTTCATATTGTCCATTTCAAGATAATGCCCGCAATATGGCCCGTGCGTACCTAATTAACTATTATACGCTATAAGTTATGCCTATACTAGGACCATTGACGCAATTAAAAAAAAAAGTTTGGCTTTTATTTACTTTTTCAAGACCCCTCATATTTTTTATTTTATTATTTTCTATGTACAGACATAAATCAATTACAGTTTTGTATGTATAGAAATAAATAATACAAGTCATATAGATTGTAACTCGTGTTCTGTAAATTGGTGATGTCAGTCATCATCCGGTAGCGATTACAATGGTGGCCATCAATGAATCTATAAAATTATAGTTAGCCTTCGAAATACAAAGAAATAATAAGACAGACAACACGAAATTAAATTTTGCAGAAGTGTGCGTTATGTTAGTTAGTTAACTTTTCAATAAACTGAATAAAACTTTTCTTATTCACAACGGACTTCAAGAATATCAATCCAAAATTTCAAGCACATGTAACAGAACGAAAATCTTAATGGACCAAAATTGAAGTAAAAACAATATTCGAACATATTGTATTTACTGATGATGATTGTAGAGGATGTAGTTTTCAGCAAACAGTGTCACAAAGTTCAATAACGGATTGAAAAGGCCAAATATTTACATAATCAAGTACCAAATTTATCTAGCAAGCTTGCAATATCTTAATAATTCGAAAACCACTTTTCACAAAGGTAAGAGTCGAACCTACAACCTCTAAATCATTAGGCAAACGTCAAAAAAGAATTGTTATTAGGTATCCAATTATTATTTTTTTGTTGGGTAGTTTGAGATTTGCGGGTACGACGCAGTTTGCAATTACTTACATAAAGACCTTCGTCTTCGCGGTGAAACGGATTGTCCGGAACTTATTTCGCGTTTTGTAAAATTCTGTGAGTGTGTCTGTCTGTAACTGCATGCTCACCGAGATAAGCAGCTTACAGTTCTCGCTCATAAACAGTGGCTGGTGCTCAGTCACCTCTTTTTCGTGGGCTTACTGAACTGTGCGGTATTCCTAATTTCCTAGCATCACTAAAAGGTAAGTAATGTGATATTTTTGCTGACAAATTTATTCGGTTGGTACTCAAACGAATACTTATACAAATAATGTGACGTGAGTGTAGTAATGTGAAGGCTTCGCTTAGCAGAAAGATTTGCTTTTTTGTAGAATGGGTATTTAGATAAGTATACAGGTAGTGACAAGACTAGCTAGTAATCCCCAATGAAAAAAAATCCTCTTTTTTAAACTCATTCCCATCGAATTTACAATCAACGATGACTAGCAGTTAACCAGCAGTAAATGTGAAAATCTGTGCGATTTGGTATATCTGTACTTTTATAGGTACAATATAATTACACATAAATTAAAAAACTATATAGAATAAACTATATAATGTATGCATAATAAATGGTATAGTAATCATTGAGTTAGTGTCTCATAAAACAAGTCTTAAACTTACTTTGGGACTAACTCAATCGGTGTGATTGGTCTCTATATAATATAGTAATAGATATACATAATTGAGTTGAAATGCATTCGACATAATATTCCTTGGTAACAACTCGATTGGAGCGCAACATTGAGGTATTACAGCCAACCGGTATTTATGTAATAAACAACAAAGTACTCGTAACTACTCTCATTATATCTATTTTAAATGTATTTGAAAAGCCCGACTTAAATATAGCCATTGAGATTTAATCACTCATCTACGTATTTAAGTATGATATTAAAATAAATCCTGTATCTAGTGTATTACATAATATATCTACTAGCTTTTGCCTGTAGCTTCGATCGCGTCAAATTCGGGGGGGGTGGGGGAATAAAAAGAGACAAAAAGTAGCCTATGTCACTTCAATCAAGTAACTGCACATAAAATGTTTTCGTGTTTCCTAATTCTTTTTTAGCCGTATTTTTAAATCGTCAACCTTTTTTAAATATCACATGTCGTTTTAAAATAAAACACAATTCGGCAGGTATATTTTATTATTACTATATATAGCTCTTCCACGACTTTGCTCCTGTGGGAATTTTGTCTTTCCCTGGATTTTCACAAATATTTCAATATTTTAAAATTAGTCAAATTGCTCCAGTCCTTATCTAATTAGCTAGATGAATTATTATATGAAAAAGCAAAAAAAAACGTCACAAGTTAAGCCTTGATCTTAGCATAAATAATTATTATGCAGAGTATAGGCTACAGAAGTAATGTCAATGCAAAAAAATATAGCTAGCGTATTTAATTTACATTTCTTACAATAAAAGACGCAATAGAATTCAATTTTAACCCATCTTATATTACTAGAGTTTTGCATAATGTACAAGTTTGCAGTCTACATCAAAAAACTAATACGTAGAACACAGTTTAATTGGAAAAAAGATTCGAATATCATTGATTCAGTTCATATCACGTGTTAAGACTTTATAAATACAAATTCTAGTAAAGAAATTTAAGAATCGACTATTAATTGACGAAATTTGTGTGATTTTCCCCTATATATTTAATATGTCTAAATTTCCTATTAATTCAACCATATATTGCTGACTTAAAAAAGCAGAACTTACTTTTTTTATTTGGATAATGTTTGAATAAGAAATCTATGTATACTTTATAGCTTTACAAGCACGTGTGATAAATTTCGTAATTGTAAAGTGTATTTGAAGGTCTGTCAACGAATTTCTCGGAAACGTTTTATAGTTAAGTTATACGCGTGTTGCAGTTTCGGTGTTGCAGGCGTCTATAAGTTGTGGCGAACACTTCACATGAGGGACTAAACTAAACGCCATACGCCGGTTTGACTGCTTAGTCGCATAAAACATATTCTTTAGTCAATGAATACGTGTTGTTAGTACAATTAAAAGTCGATCTAATTTTATACAAATACTTATTGTCTTCTTAAGTACAGAATTGACTGTACCTATTTATTGAACATACCAATGTCTTGTGGCAAATAAGCTTCTTTGGAAATCCATTCTTTGATCGCAGCCACATCTTGTTTGGTTACTGTGGTATTCTCCATCTGAAACAATTGCATCCAATTGGGTTGTTCCGTATTCATCCTCTAACGACTCATCCTATGACTTTTTTCTTCCCAATACATCCTATATTCTAATCCTCACCTGAGGCGGAGTAAGGCGTGGGCGGTGTGGGCCACCGCCCAAGGCTTCCCAGCAGTGGGCCTCGCGACTCAAAGCCGAATTTTTTTGTTAATCCAAAAGTACACGACAACAAAAGTATCTGGATGAGTGGCGGTCGACCACCGTACGGTTTAAAAGAAACTTTAAACTACGTACGACCACGCTGTGGAACGAACAGCCTGAAGCGGTATTTCCGGACCAATACGACATCGGAACCTTCAAGAAATGGGCGTATAAATTCCTCAAAAGCCGGCAACGCTCCTGTCTCTGTTGTAGGTGTCTATAGGCGGCGGTGATCACCTAACATCACGTGACCTGCCTGCTCGTTTGCCTCCCTCTTTCATAAAAAGAACATTATAAATTAATACATAAGAGAATCCTTCGGCAATTTTTAGTGCATCTATTTTTTTATAAACTCAAAAGGGTTACACCATCAGGGGGCCTCGTGAAACGTAACTTGTCCACATTTTTTTCTAGACCTTGCGCCGCTACTGATCCTCGCTCATAATCAACTCATATTAGCATAGGTTGAGTTCAGAATAGATATAGGTGAAACAAGAAAAAAGTCGTGAGGATAAGCCGTCAAAAATAATACATATGGAATATCGAATAGGTACGGAACAAAATTTGATCATCGTTTTCAATTTATTTCCTCAAGATTTGAGTTTGGGAAAGTGACTCCTAATTGTATTTGTTTAAAATACACAATTTTACTCAAAATCTTCGATGTTCTAATGCTCAAAATAAAAACGTTAAGTTTCTCGCGGTTTCTCACCTAATTATGGGTTGTAATAAGTGTTTAAACCAAATACAATCCTTTAATGGAGCTAAATTTGTATTGTTTATTTGCAAATAAATACTAAGAAAACCTATTGAAATATTAACTTCCTCCTTTTTATGATACGTGTACTTATTTGACAGATAACTTTGTTGTCCAATATTTATATATGTTTTTAGTAAAATCGTGGCGTTTATATTACTTCCATTAAATCTATAGGTACTTCCATTTCCAATTTATTGAACAGAGAGTGTTTTGTTTACTAGTCCATGTTTTCTTTCTCTATAATCTAGGGACTGGAAAGTAACATTTCAACTAAATAACTTCTCCCACAGGGGAATCCACAAGGACATTTATGGATTTATATACCTATTTTATATTATTTGCTCATTAATTCTATTACTAATAATATACTTATAATTAATAAAAAATATTCAGGTTTGATTGAAAATTTTAACGCAAATTCAATTTCTTAATGAAAAACTGTTACAAAAAACAGTATTCATATAACAAAAACTCGCCTTCGGGTTAACGCCCGGACAAGAGTAGGCTAAAAAAATTGTTGTTAATTTAAAAATAACTGTTTTGATTCGTTGTAGTCTGACTATGATTTTATTTCTAATATTTTTCAGAGTAAGAAGGAATAACAAGTTTTTGGATCTGTAAAGATTCAAGTTTTAGTTAAAAATTAACTAGCGTATAATAATCAAATAACTCTACAAGACTAATAAGATTTGATGATTTAGCAAATGAGAGAAAAATATTAATAGTAAAAGTACATTCTTCTCTGTTTCTAGCTTCTTTTTATATTAAAATTAAAATGTCGTAATAAAATATATAATCCATACCTTGCAAAAATCCCTCCAAAGCCTAAACTACAATATAATACTACTATAAAATACACAAACGATCACTGATAAAGTCGAAATAAAGTCAAATTTACACTAAAACATTTAGAGATCACTAGACCATGTGCACGTCCGCATTTGATGATGGCAGATTTAACATTAATATATCTAAGTCTATTTGACATTGACCGACCATCGTAAGGTGCTAGCTTAACACGTGCAATTTGTTAGTTCTACCTGTGCGGTCGATTGCCTTATTCAAATCTTATAGCGGTGTCAATATTGCTCAGTAAATAAGTCAACTCAAGACTTTAAAGGATTAAGAACGCACACTGAATAATGAGTTCCTTTCGGTGATCCTTCTCAGTTGTGGTCGTTCCGAAATTCTAGCTGTTTTCAGCTTGTATGTTGCACAGATACAGTAGCACGTCTTTATCGCTTTCGGGATAGACAGAGCCAAGACTCACGAGTATCGAAGGACACACTGAGCAGAATGGCAACTTTTAAGTAGAATGGAGATTCAGAAATAGACAAGTTGCTAGCCCATCACTTATGAGAAGATTCCTTATTTAAATCCTTTTTCCTAGATTGATTTTTACAATCTGCAGTGAAGCAGTGACACATTTTATGTATTACTTTCACTCTCAGATCAGCAAAGAAGGACTAACTTTAATGAAATTTATCATAAATATTTACGTTAAAAAGTGTCAAGGTCCTATTTTGTAAATGTTACCCGTAATTGATTTACATAGTTACTTGAAGTAAGATGGAGCTGTAATATTTTGGGAAGACTTCAATTCTGTCGCGTTTAGAAAATGATACAAAGAGCTAAAATAAAACTGAATAAGACAAGAGTATGTATGTAGCATATATTTAATAGTTTTTAAGATTTTGTAGTCACATAGTATCTTAGAGGATAAATGGCAACTCGTAAACAAACCATATTTGTATTTACAGGGAAGTTATTCATTTTATAATGTTAATGAGGCATTGTTACTACTATGTAATGTAATCTACAGTTCAAAAGTCTATGATATTGTAACATTGTACACCAACAATTCAAGAATAACATCATGAAACACTAATTATTTCAGAGCCTTCTTTAGCAGGATAATGCCTGTGATTGCATCAATTATGTCTAGATACTAGAAATACAGAACGCGTAAGCGTTTGCGACAAAAAAATCTTAGTAGATAACTAAAGCCACTTTTTTTTTTTTTATTTATATTAAATATATCGTAATAACAAGAAAAATATCATACTTTGACCTTTGCAATACAAAATTGAAGTTGTTTACATTATTTTAAAAATGATTACGCCATTTAGTAATCTTTGCATTAAGAAATTTACTTTTGTAAACTACTTCAACAAATAGTACAAACGTACCACTTACGTAACCTAATGCCAGAGCTAAAAATCCGCCTTGTAAATGTTCAATAGAAAGTGAATTACTTTTACTTGTACCTACTAGAGATCGGAGCAATTTAGATCTTCTTCTGACGTTGAAACTTTTGAATACTCTCCTGACACCAGCGTTCAGACCGCTCTGTCTCAGTGCGCTTAACCTCTCCGAAATTTCTGGCATGAACGGGAACCCCCTGCGGGCTATCATCTCATTCGGTACAGTAAACATCGTCTGTTCAAACATGTAATATCTAAAGTTGCCAAAGCTATCACTGAGTTCAGGCATTATAGCCGACATATGAGTGAGCGCAAGTTTACTACACAACAGCGAAAAATTTCTATGAACAGTCACGTCTATTAAGGCTTCAGATATATCATCAACATCAACCCATTGCTCACCAATCAAATTGTCAAATGGATCACTCGAATTCATAAACAAATCGTGTAAATCTTCAGTGCCTCCGAAACTTAAACCACTAGAGAGCAATTCTTCTATGGTTGTGATCTGATAATCGTAAGTTGGATTTCTCAGTACAACAATCAACTTAGTTTGATAAGCAGTCAAATTAAGTATGCAATATAAATTGAAGAACACATAAAACATTCTCAAACTTTCTTTTTTTGGACGGATATAGGAACAAAATCCCAGAGTGCACGCCCACGAATTAAGAAAACAATGACCGAAATATCTATTGTAGGATGTATCACGACTCAAGAATCCTAAGATTATCCAGAACATTACACATATTAGGAAGGTAATGCACACGCACAACCAAACAAAATTCGTGAATATTATGAATAGAGCTACCCAGCGCGGTGAAATATGGGCTCGAGGAACTACCCACGTGTAAGAGTCTGATAAGTAAAACGTGCTCGCTTCAAAATCTTCATGGACATCAAAATCTGGGAATATTCCTCCTAATAGTATATGACCTCTCTTAGCTAATAATAACTTCAGAGCGCCATCCCACTCTCCGTCATATCTCTCTCCCCTGAATGAGTGTATGATCTCGTATTCAACTGTAAATTTAAAAGTTTTGAAAATCTCATTGACGAGAATTTCCTCAATATTGATTTGATCCTTCTTATCACTGACGAAAGGTTCCCGATTCAAAGCAAGCATTTTAAGTACACAACCCTCCATAATCTTAGGTATCTGATTAGGAAATACGCTACTTTTATTTTTTAATCGTCCTTTTTCACAGGTGTTTCTTAAGAATGATCTATGTTTAGCTGTCTCGTTAAAATAGCCACAATATTTCGGGGGATCATAGGCTCGCCACCCATATATCAGAGCGTGACGAACGTTATTCTCATGTGGCAATATAACAATTATATCTAAAACATAAAATTTGTATAAACAACTGATGATTCTTTCTACATAATCGACATTGATTTGAGTACTTGCAACATTTAAGAACAATATAATGAATTTAGCTCTCGAATTCCATCTGCGCGAACGGATTATCTTGCTAGCAAGGCCAGCGAAATCTTTATAATTGTCAATGATGAGTACATAGTAGTCTGCTTCGGTGACTGGTTTAAAATGATCTCTGTGAAGAACTCCGACATCTTCTTCTCTACCTTCGCTACAAATTGTTTCATGATCTGGACTGGAAATTTGTATAGAGTATTTGATATCCTGATGAAGATATGAAAGTAATTGTGTCCTGATTTTTGAAACTAATGTGCTTTCTTTATTGGTGATTGCAAAAATCAGTAGACCTGGCTTTTTGAAGTCTATATCGATAATGTTCGTAACACAATTCGCGAAATCATTGATTACGGTTGGTCCATGAGGATTTACTTTTGCTAAACTTTCCCTCATAAATAAAAATATCAAGACAAAATTTAAACAAATCATTTTCCTGTGAATGTTGTCCGAGAAAATGCTATACGGATTGGAAATTTGTTAGCACAAACAAATGCTCGTGACCTAATAAAATGCCATTAGTCGTGCAATTATTTTTATCTATACGGAATCTATATTTTGATGCTTTAACGGTTTCAACCGATGCATTAGACTGGAAAATAAATGTTATTTGCAACCAGTAATATTAAATAACATGAACTGAAAATTAACTGATTTCAATCGTTTACTCAATGATTTATTATTATTGAAACAAAATGTTTGCTTAGTTAGTGTAAAAAAGAGGTATTTTTGTTTAACATAAATATATAAGTATTAACGTATAACGTTTTTTATAAAAATATTTTACAGGACCTAAAAAAATATTTGATTTGTTAATATTTAAACGTACTAGTATAATAGTTATCACAGTACCTCATTGGTTGTATTATTGTAAAAAAATTAAATAAATTAAAAAAGAAAAGAAACATATAGGGTGTAATATAAATGAACTTTATGTTTGAAAATATATTTATCAGATTTCACACTTATTTTTCAGAAAAAAGGTAGATATTAATAAATACAACCCACACGAATAAATAACTACATATAAAAAAATGTTTGTTTAATATCTTAGCAAAACTCTTTATAAAAAATACCTAATTTATTTTATTAACGTCGTATCTTTATATTTATTAAAATTGGACCCTATTTTCTTTAACATTACATTAATTTTTACACCTGACAGTATATTCAATTACTAAGTTCCTCAATTATGGAGAAAATGCTCTTTATAAGAAAATTTTTCAAACAAAACGCATGTTGCGTTTTGTTTGAAATTTTTTCATTCTTAATAACTATTGATTATGTCACAAAAATGCTTTCTCAAATATCAAATATATTACAATCAAGAAAATAGTAAGCTATTGTCACTCGTATAATCACATATCTGCACCTACTTTCTTAAAAAGGAATAATAACTTTGATATAAGATAAATATTCTAAGGATATTGAGAAAAAATTTCCGCAAAATTAAGTCATCTTGATTGTAGCCAGTCACAAACCGTTAAAAAACCATAAACAAATAACATTACAAAATATATATTTCAAATAAATATATTTAGATTTTTCATTAATATAATTGTCACTGTAAAATCTTCTACTTATTCCCTCTAAACACCAAAATCTCACAAACATAAACGATCTACGGATGAAATTCCCAATTTTCCCGATTTCCCACGGGAGCCAAGCCTCAGGTACGAGCTAGTATATTACAGTATCAGTCAATGGCTAGAGATCGGAAACTTGATGAGACGTCGGCGGATTCTCCTTTTGATTTTTTCTTCTTCTCCGCTATCCATAAAGGTTCATTCAAACGCTCCCTGGAAATTCAAATTTTCAATAAGATTACATTATTTTTATTTAATAACTCTTGACAAAAAAAGAGGGGTGTTATAAGTTTGATGTATGTGTGTGTGTGTGTGTGTGTCATTCTGTCTGTGGCATCACAGCATCCAAACGGGTGAACCGATTTGGATAATTCGATTGAAAATTACCATTAAACCAAAGATATCGTCTTAGGCCCAAGTTCACCGACTTGGTCTAATCAGGTGATTTACTAAACGGACGATCAAATCTCACGGCATGTTTAAACAGGCGATCATAGGATCATAATCGTTGGTTAACATGTAGAGAATACGAAAAAATATTATATCTGCTAGTGTTAATCAGACGTTGAGAAAGTTGGTGAACTCGGTTCTTAGAAAGACAATAAACAGACATACCGATGCCTGTGTAATAGTTCGAGAATGTCCTTCATATGGTGTTCCATTCTAGGTAAATCACCACCGTAGTCGGCGGGCAAGTCGCTTTTGTCCAAATATTCGTATAACTTCTCGGACTTGGGCGGGTGGAAGTGTACCTTAAACAAAGTTTTTCATGAAAATTGACGTGAGTAAATCCGTATTATTTTAATTATGTCAGCTCGCGTAACTTTCAATGACATAAAGTTTTTTAATTTTCGTCATAATTCCTTCTCTCACTGTAGCAAAACCTATAAAATTAGATGATACAATATACTGTGCCTCTTATGATCTGAGCGTTAAGTGTGAATTTTATTTAAATTCAATCGATTAAAAGTACCTAAATTCAAATTGGAAATCAAAACAGCGCCACCTCATTGCAACAGAGTAATATTTTATTAGATTCTACAAAAATCTACTACTATGTCTACTTATAACGATCGCTTTAGTAAGTCGCATTAAGGACCTTGATCTTGTGAGAACAGTCTAAAATTGGATAAACAACTATTTATTTAGCTGGTGGCGGTGATTACTTAACATCACGTGACCCGCCTGCTCGTTTGCCTCACTCTGTCATAAAAGAAAGATAACTTACTTATATTTTGGGTGTTGAATATAAAGTTCAGTCAATACATCAAATCATGTTTAATGATCAAATCGTGCATTTTTCCCAAAGTTCCTGAAGTCAGGGCGAAGTTCCTGACATAAAACTATGTGAGAGAAGCTAAAGAAAGCTTTCTACACATTTATCAAGCCTTTCATACCGTATTTTCTACCTGCCCTTTCTGAGTTCCTCTGGGCCTTCCTCTTCTAACGTTCATTAAGTAATTTATAATGACTAATTTTTAATAGGTCTATCTAATAAACTTATTTCATTGAATCTTCTCCAAAATACTTGGTATAAATCTTTAAGAACATAAAGTGATAAGGCGGAAACATACTTACGTGTCGTAACCCTATAAGACGTAAGAACTCAATCAAAATATGTATATCTCTAACCATCCATACTTAATACTTTAAATGTGAAAGTTTAGTTGTCCGTCTTTCATCAAAAGGGAGCAACGGATTAGTGCGATTTTTTTATGCGGTGATAGTTGGAGCGCTGGAGAGTGACATAAGCTTTTTTATTATATAAAAGATAAGTTGCCTGAACTCGGCATTCATTTTCAAGACCTTCCTAAGTTTATGAAAATACTCAAAAGATAATAACGTACCTTAGGTATTTACACATTGTTTTTCTTTTTATTTAACATTTTTTTACTTTTATATTTTCAATTGTAAATGCATTATATGTGTTAACCTTTAATTGTAAGTGCAGTTAGTTAAAAAGCGATATGGTATTGTATTTTTATTATATTTGTATTTATTGCTGTACTTATATTGGTGACCTTAAATAAATAAATATTTGACACGAGAGATGCAGGCCGAAGCTAGTATATATCGGCTTCGACACGACACGTAAGTATGATTTCGGCTTTGATAAATTACCATTTGTGTGATTTCAGGCTTCAATACGGGTTTGAGGAGGCCGAAGATCTTGTCAATGAAGGACGGCGCGTTCACCACGTGGATCTGCTTCAGGCGGATCGGCATCGCTTCCTGAAGATGACAACGAATACT
>JADGIL010040524.1:0-16225 GCA_020352625.1 Cactoblastis cactorum
AAATAAAATAAAATAAAAAAATATGAAAATCGATAAATAAAATAAAAATTGACAAATAAATAAAATTTATAATTTTATATAAGAAATGGCAAATAGAAAATTAATAATTTCAAAAATTTCAATGATAAAAAGACATTATTTTTAAAAATACTTGAAGTTTTTATGATTAAAGAAAATCTTTTATTAATTTTATAAATTAAATTTGAAATAATAAAAATAATTTTTTAAACCAATTTAAGATTTTTATATAATTTTAGAAACAAATATTGTATTTATGTTATCAAAAAACAGCTTAATAATTTTTTCCTGTTCTAAATGTGATATAAATCAAGTGATTAAATTTACAAGGGGTCACAATATTAAATTTTTAATTATATTGTAAGAAAATCTAGAGATACAAGGGAATTATTTGACATTATAAGAGTGTCAAATAAATTTTTAAATATTTATTTGAAAATAATAAAACCAAAGAGAATGAAGATAGAATCACCAAAGACAGACCAAGTAGAATAACCTAAATAAATCACTTAAAAACAAAGTTAATTGAATAATTATCTTTTATATAGTCACATGCCTAGTATACAAAAAAAGAAAGTAAATTAAAAAGTGAATTAAATGTTAAAAAGAAAAATTTATAAAAAACATTTTTATCAGAGAAATATTTTATATTTAAATTAAAAAAAAATTTTTGATTTAAAAAATTATAATTTATAAGATCTTTAAACTATTCTCAATGCATTAGTAACTTTATGAGCCTTTAATTTTTATTTTATATAAAAGTGAAGGGTTGTGTGGGATGCTTATGGGAAAATCATAAGTTTTTCTTATATTTTCTTGTGATTGAATTAAATAGTGCCAGATAGAAATTCTTTATATCATAGACAAAGCAAGAAAATACTAAAATATCATTTTTATTCTTTAAATCCATTTATAATTTTAAAATCATAACAAAATTATAAAAAGATCAATGCCCAAATTAATCTTTAATTTTTTTTTGCCAAATTTTGTAACTTTTTATAACTTAAAAAATTTAATAATATACATTTCTTAAATTTATATGAAATATATTTTGATGTTATTTATATTAAACAAGAATGTTCATTTACTTTTTTTTTGTTGCCTAGGGATTGGAAATCCATACGAAGATCTTTTCGCTATACCTTCTTTATAATTATTTTTATTCCTAGTCGACGGAAACATACGGTAAAATATGTTTCTCATACTTAGGTATAGCTCAAGATACTGCAAGCCTTTCACCCGCCAAAACCCACCATGTGCACTCTATTGACTGTCTAAGTCTACCTTACCTTGGAATGTGCATTTACTAATTGAATATGTTTCTTTGGATAAAAGATAGATTAAATAAGATAACCTAAGACAGCATTTAAAGATTAGCAAATTTAAATTAAAATATGTCAAAATTTGCTAACAAAGGAGAATTTGTGAAAATGAATGATTTTATAATAGTTTTATTTATTATAAAGTTTTTAATTATTTCGAAAATAAATAAAGTTGTATAATTAACTAATAAAAGATTAATTTTTGAATCAAAATCTCATTTTGTAAATGTGTTGAAAATTTCAATAAATTTTTTATATCTTTTATAAAAAATCTGAATAATGATTCGGTACTATATTTACATCTAAAATAAATAGTAGATCGTAATAAAAAAAGTTCTACAAATTTAAATGTTAAATATATTTATTATCTTATTAAAAAAATATTAAGAAAAAATTTGGAATATTTGAAAGTTCAAAAATCTTACTATAAATTTAAAAAGTTTAAACTCTTTTATATTTGAATCAATCATCTGACTTGTTAAATATTTATAATTCTTTATTCAATTATATATCATTCTCATCTTCTAAATTTATGCGACAAATTAAACATTATTTTTATAATTATCTTCTTATCATTTTAAATACTTTAATAAAGTATATCAAAAACTTTATAAACAAACACTATTATAATATTTATAGTTATCATATGTTTAATTTAAATAAAATGATTCTAATTTTCACTAAATTTTATTTTATAAAGTTTTACTCTTAAAATATGCAAATGTTTGTTACATTTTTTTTATTATGTTAAAAAAACTTAGAATTATTTATTAGGAGAAATTATCTTTTTAAAATTAAAAATAAAAAATTTTTTGATAAAATTAAATTTCAAAACATTCTTATCGCAATAAAAAAAATCTATTAATTATTATAAAAAAAATCTCAATACCCATGAAATATGAGCTATTAATTTTATTACATATAATTACGCTAAGCCTTACTTCATTGAAAATAAAGATTGCTGGCATGTCGATTGAATATATTAAAAATGAATCAGATCAGAAAAACATTGTTCAAAATAATTCGAAAAAATGTTATACTAGTTTCAAGATAAAACACGGCTTAGTTTTTCAAAATTGTATACGTTATTACAAAAGCAACTTTAAAAATGTTAAATTTGAAGAATTTTTAGGGATGTTTAAGATAGCAATGAGTAAATCTAAAATTATTTTAGATACATATACAAAAGAAAGATTTGATTCATGGTCTAAGGAAATTGTGGATTGGAAACCGATCATGGATATTTTTATGTTCTTAGGAGTAAAATTTCAAAACAATTTTTTGTTTAATGCAGTTTATTACATGAATAAATTTGAAGAAAGACCAATTCGCGGAAATGAATTTATAAACTATTTCAAATTCAATTATATTGAGAGTGTAAAAAAGGGAATAACCTAGTTAATAAATGAATGCTATAAAGACACAAGAGAAACTTTATATGATTTGCAAAAGAATAAAAACAGTTTAAACTTCTCAATTTTTGAAAAGTATTTGAATGGGTTTGAAGATGATAACAAAAAAATATTTGAACCGAGAGAAGTAGATTATTTGGGAAAATTTAGATTACCCAGTAGTTTTCGGGATAAAAACACCAGAACGAACATGGATTATAATATCCATTTGTATTTATTTGAATCTATTTTTGCATCATCAAAATCAGGAAATACACTTACTTTATTCCCAGAGCTTTTGCTTTACAGAATAAAATTTAAAGAAAGTTTAACTCTTAGAAGTATTCGAGATGTACATCATTTAATTACATTTATAATTTTTAAAGTAGAATCAATTTTATTATTTTTATTCAAGGAAGAAATAAATTTAAAAAAAGTTATGTATATACCAAAATACGTTGCAATCATAATCGAAAGCGTTGTATTAACTGGAAGATGTTTAATTTTAAAGAATTTTAAATGTCAAAAAAGTGATTTTGGTGAACTTAAAAATAATTATAAATATTTTGAATTTTTGGCTTATATTTCTTTCCTAAAAATTGGTGGTGTTGACTTGATTGCTCAAAATTATTCCCCAAAATTCTCTATCACATTAGATTTTTATAATGCTAATGAAGCAGATCTGGCAGCGTTAATTAATTAAAATATATATTATAAGCTATAAATAATTTCGAAATTTTACTTATTTGTTTAAACACTTCAAATTATATATTTTTTAACTAAACAGAAATCCGAAAAATATTTTTTTTTTCACTGTATCAGAGTCATGAAAAAAATAGTAAAATATTTTTAATAAATTCCCTACCTGCTCTACCAAATTCTATTTTCTCACAAAAAACAAATAAAAAATGTTTGTAAAACAAATCTATTTTAATTAATTTTTACATTGTTAGCAGATACTATAATTAAACTTAACTTTCACAAACAAAACAAAAATTTATATATGTTTGACTCATACTTTTTCATAAGTGTATTTACTGTAATATTACCATCAGGAAGAAAATATACCAAAATTTAGATAATGCAAATGCATTCGAATTTTATGTAATAAAATCAACAATCATTCAAAAAGACTTCGTATTTTAATTTTTTATTGAACACAAAATCTACAATAAGATGTTTAAATATTTTTGTAAAACTATTAAAATAAAAAGATAAAAAATTAATTCGTGGGTAGAAAATCTTAAAAAAACGTTCTTTTTTTAACAGGGATAGAAATTAAAAACATTTTTAAGTTTCTTCTATTTTTATTAAGAAGTGTTATGTAAGATTATGACTAATTTAAAAATTTTTGATAGTTTTATTAGGATAAATAAAAAATCCTATCTATTATATAAACAAAACCCACTAAAATAATGATCTTTGTAAAAGTTTATAAAGCAAAATTTCGTTTAATTCCCTGTTTATAAGAGGCGGTTTTGTTTTATTTTTAAAAATTTATTTTAGATGGAAAAATGTTTAATCTTAATTTTTTAATTTTAACATATAAAATTTTATAAAAGAGCATGTGAAAAATCAGTTTGTATTTTATTTTAGTCTTAAGAAAAAAATTTGCACAATATAAAAATGGGGTTTAAATGTATAACTAATTAAAGCATCAAATATATTCTTTTAAAAATACAATTTTGCTAACTTATCCAGCAATATATCGTAGTCTTATTTTAATAATTAAATTTTTTCTATTTTTAATGATTCTACGACATACGAAGAATTATAATAAAACCTACTAAGCAAAATGATGTTATCACCGAAAAAACATACAAATATTCATCAGTTATTTAATAAAATAACAACAAATGTAAAACAGAACCTTATTATTAAGATCAAAGGATCTAGTTCAAATAGTATCAACAATTCTTTTATTTATTGGCATAGATCTTAAAGGACTTGGAAATAATTTTTATTGATAAGAGTCGATTTTTATAATAAAAGAAAGAGAGTCTGTATTTGCAAATAAGAAACGAGTGATTGTAGAGAACTGTATCTCTATATCCAGATTATTTTTAGGACATTCTTTGATTCAGAGTTTGAAAATATAAATGAGGGTCAAAGACAATTTCGAACTATGATTAGCAGTTTCTTGTTGTGCAATAAAAAATTTTTTCTTGAATATCACACGTGATCTTTGTTGTCTAGGGATGTGAACCCATATAAAGATCTTTTAATATATCTTCTGTATAAAATATAAACACCAGCCATAAGAAACACACGGTTAGTATGTTTCTACATAAATAGGTATAGCACAAAATATTGCGAGCCTTTCACCCGTTAAATTAGAACACTTAATTGCCCCAAAGGAATTAAATTTAGTTTGACTAAACGTGTATAAATGTCAGCACATAGTAATTTTTGAGTTTCCCTAACTAAAACAATTACTTTTTTTGCGACAAAATAGGCAATTTATCATAAGTAATTTTCCTATCCGATAGTTGACGTTCTCTATTTTTTAAATAAAAATTAAAATCAAAGGAGGCCGATTTACATGCCATAACTGCAAAATAAAATAGCTGATGTCGATTGTTAGTAATTTAGGGAAAGTATTTTACTGTTTATTAGGGATGGGAAAACAATACAAAGATCTTTTATTTATCTTTTACATATAATATAAATACCTATTCACTAAAGATATGTATAAAAACATGCTTCTACATAACTATGTTATACACACGATAATGTAAGTTTTTCAAAAGCCGAGACCCCTCTATACACTATATTGACAGCCTAAGTCGACCTTAACTTGCAGGCTTTGTTTTTACGAAGTATTGAATTTCTTTCGCCTAGATAACAAGAGAATGTATCGCTTTGCTACAACCTCTTCAAGGTATTATACTATTGTTAGAATATCTCCCTTTATATCATTTCAATATTGTTATCAAAACTCTACTGTATCGTTACATAACTTTCTTCCCTAGAGACAGTCTGTGTCAGCACTTAGACATCTATCTGGCAGTTCACTTTTTAAAAAAACATTTAGGTATACCACTTCACTGTTGACAAATCAATAAACAAATGTTTGAGTGTTCTGTAACATTCTTATTGCAACAAATGCTTTTTTTAAAATGTGTTCAATTACTCCTCACACACAAGACCACTTTCTTTTAGGGAATATTTCAGTCAGAATTTGTTACTACAAAGATACCTCCTCTACATTAAGGGAATGTTACCACAGATACGTTAATGCTAGATTTCTTAAAGATTGAATGGACCAAAAAAAGAGATTATTGATTCATAATACTTTCTAAGAAAATAATTGTCATTGAAAAACCATTGTCATTTAAAAGTATATATATAAATGTTTAAATTAATGACAATTACTTACCAAACCTACTGAAAAAGTAAACGAGCGACTTAAGGTCGGGACATATTCGATTTTAATCATGCGCAGTTTTGTAAAGTTTCTGTTTAAAAACCCCCTCTATGGTTCTTATTTTAATTTCAGCGATAAAAGACAAATATCTTAGAACAAACTGAATAAAATTAAAATTCTTACTTTAAAATAGAAAAATTCTATGATAAATTCCATTTTATGGATGCTAAGGCTCTAAATAAAGAATAAAAACCTTAAGACTATAAAGATCATTTATATCAAAAATTAACTAACAAATCAATAAACAATACTTTTAATTTCTTTTTTTCTGACTTAACAAAGAAGTCTTTTAGATACAAAAATATTTTAATCTGATAAAATAAATACAAACTATAATCTTTATTCTCTATCCATAGAAGTTAAAATCTAACACATAAACATTCCTGCTCCTCTTCCTAAACTTTTGCAATATAATAGAAAATAATAAAGTGATTTTACAAAGTTACAACTCGCACATGATTATGATAATATTCATAGATCACACTTGGATTCAGACAATGTTGATTTATTTGATCTAAAAAATAAAAGTAAAAGTTAAAATACGATTGCCGGAAAAATAGAAGGGCTAGAAATTTATGGTTAGAATGAATTTAGTTTTATAATAAAATAAAAAATTTAAATCAAAAAACAGCTGAAGTAATTTGCAAGTACTGCAAGCGCGAGGCTTTTAGCTGGTAAAAACCTACCCTTTATTTTTAAAAGTCCAAAGATAAAGTAACAGATATTGTCGTGATGAGGGTTAGGTTATGAACTTCTAGAAAAGAGATAATTTAAAAATAATTAATTTAAATGAACCCTACTTTACTGAAAGATTTTAATTCAACAAACAAACACCCAAAAACCTACGTCAATATGATTATCAATCAACTTAATATTTTTAGATAACTTAAATGTGTTAATTATATGAAACTATTTATGAATTTTCATATCTTAGTGCTGTTTTAAAATAACAATTAGTCAAATATCAAATTTTTCAAGATTAGAAAAAATATGAATGTAGTAACCTGCAAAATAATAATTTAATTAACAAATTAATTTTAAGAAAATGTTTTACCCACAAGCATGTGTGATCCAAAAAGAATCAAGTTGAATAAAATTTCAAGAAAAATAATTTTATAAAGTCTATTTATTTAATAAATATCTTATTTAAGTTAATGCCACACAAAGCATGAGAATAAATAATATTAGAATTTTTTATTATAAAAAACATAATTAAGTAAACAATATTTATCACTAATAGTATACATAAAAAGTAATATTTGTGAATTATAAAATTGTAGAGATTAAAGTTTTCTGCAGAATTCTTTATAAACAATTTTTTTTATTTTACGTAATAAGTTTCTGATAATTGACTTTTATATGTTGAACAATTACCATAGAGCAAGTTACCTGTGGGCAACCTTCTATTAGATTGTACAAAGAAGGTTTTATTTAGAAATAAGTTGTTTTTATTTTTAAGGCTTTTTTCTTTACTTTTCATCTTCAAGGTATTTAAACATTTTATTATAATTGTAATATGTTAAATTAAATTAATATGATATATCGTGGTAGTTATGGAAAATACAATAGAATAAAGGCGATATAGGAAAATTTTCTAACTAATATCAAATATATATAAACACAAGAAAGGTGATATTCTTTTCCCAGTTTCCTCAACAAACAGCAATGGATAAAAGTTAGAAATCAATATTTCTAATTTTTTAAAAAATAAGCCCTTTGGATAGAACAATAATAGTAAATAAATTAAGACCCTGATTCTTTCTACAATATGAATTCTTAATCTTTATCAGAAAAAAATTAAAATATACTTTTTGTTTATCTCAGAAACAACAATGTTCATATATTGTTAAAAGCGTGTGACAATAAATCTAAATAGTAATATCTATATAAATATGGGTAATTGTGTTTTTAATAACAATAAAAAATAAACAAAATATAGAGGTTAAGTGACTGATACTTTCCTGTTTTTCTAGAATAAAATATATTTAGAATACATTTATTTTTGTAAGACATCCTTTTATTCAAAAATTTCTTTAAATACTTTTTAAATTCCCCTTTTCAATAAAAGGAAATTATACAAACTAGTGATTCCTTACCCTTTTTTAATGATTTACATCTCACCAACAACTATAGAATTATTTTGTGGGTATCTATAGAACCTTTAAATCTCAGAATACCATGGTGCAATAAAAAAATAGGTAGTTAAATAGAAAAATGATCACTTGTATTGTTTGGCAACAATATTTTATTTGGGCAATGAAAAATATAAAATATTAGATAACTTAATCTCGAAGTTGCTTTTTTTTCTCNNATAAAATTAAAATTTTTAAAAACAATAAAATAATAGGTAACTGTATTATTTTTTATTTACAAAAGCAAACCTAATATGTATTTTTTTAGTTATAGATTTATACCATAAATAGTATGGACTAAAATTACTAAGATGATACTTTCTAAATCATTATATATAAACACAAAAAGATTATTTAATCATGTCTTTCTCATCACAAAATAATAATTTAAAAATACTATTAATAAATTTTTTGGATTTAACTGTTAACCAATTATTCACAGGCGTTTGTCGTCATGAATACAAACCAATAATTAATTGCGGGCTTTTGTTTTCTTAAAATGCATAAATATTAACTGATTTACTATTATTTGGTCATTTAGATTTTTATGTTTTTAAGAAAAAAGATTAAATTTTTTTACATAATTATAACTGTTATTTTGAAGTCTTTTTAAATAAATTTTTTTACAAGATATGTAATACAAATGATGAAATTTTATTTGATGCTACTTTGAACAATGTATAGTTTAGTTAATATTTTTGTTAGATAATTTTATAAAAAAAAGCTTCTTAATTTCATAGGCTTAATATCCTGTCTTTAGTTTTTTTATTTAGCTTAGTTTTGTATTTTATACGATAGGGTGTGTCACAATAGTTTTTATAATTCAAAAATAGGTATTAAGCTTGTTAATTTTTTTGATATTCCTTTGTAATCTGAAAAAATTCTAATTATGTTGACAAAAAAGTATAAAATCATAAAAATTGTTATTTATTCTGAAGTCTAATAAAAAATTCTTTATTTATTTTTTCATAGATTTGAGATTAAACACATTTACCCAAAAATACAAATTTATCTCACAAACAAATGATGTTTTTTGAGTAACTTCTATAATGCCACATCCTATTAGATTTGTAATAACGTATTTTATTGAATTTGGTTTCGCAGAGGCAATAGTAGGAGTCGCTTTTTACTTGAAAAATTTTTGCAGAAATTAAATTCCGTGATAATGTTAATAACTTAGTTTATTTAAATTATTGCACCAAGATACTTTTGATTTATGACGAAATATCAATTTCTCTTTGTAAAATTAAAAAACTTTTTATCATAAAATGCGCCATTTTTATGTAATACACAGTATAACTAAGATTAAACAATTTTATAATCTAATTTTAATTTCTTTGTGCTGTGGTGATTTAGTATTTTATTTGAAAAGTAATATTGTTTCTAATCGTATATCTTTTACAAAATGAATAGGGTTTGAGAGCAATAAAGCCAACAAAGCATAACTAAAAGATAGTCTGCCATAAGAATAACAAAATAAAATATTATTATCTAAAATTTATCTTTCGAGGAATTTTATACAGCACTAAAACTCTTTCTAAATATTACAATATAACCAATTAAAAAATACTACTAGAAAATATAATAAGAAATGATATAAACACATTAAAAAAATAGATTTTATTGTAAATGTCATCCATGTTTATAATAAAATTTAATTAATAATTTCAATTTTTATTTTTTCCTAATGATTCTAAACCATTATTCATGACTGAAATTCAATAAAAATCAAACCTAAATTTCATCTAAAAATTCTTTTAGATTTATAATTAAACCCTACCATACAAAATTACATCAAAAATAAATTCTTACTTGGTTATTAAAAATTATTTCTCTTCGCAGACAAAAAATAACTAAATGAGCTTATCTGTAGTTTAAAATTGAGTTTTTGTAGAAATAGATTTAGAAACAGATTCTTAAAATTTGACTAAAATTAAAAAATTTGACATCAAATAAGTCTTTTAGTTCTTTTAAAACGTATCATATATTCTAGCAAAACAAAATATCAATAAAAAATAAATAAATTTTTTAGTTTTAATTTACCACATAAAACATTTATATAATATAAGAGACAATACTCAAATCAAAACAATTATATTATATTAAAAAACAAAAATTTTTTATTTAACAAGTCTTCTATGTGATTATTGTAAAGATCCTTGTAGCTTGTCTAAAAGTATAATAAACTTCTTTAAAAACAAATTAATCAAATTATTTATTTTTTATGAATTTAGAACAAAAGGATCTTCAAACAAACATTATATTAAGAAAAAGCAATTCGTAGAAGTAAATGTGAGATCAATTAATATTTTACAGAATAATGTCAATACAAGACTATCTCACATTTTCATAAAGATTAGAATTGTCAGTTGAAAACTACTTATCATTGATTAATTAATTGTAAAATAGCTTAATTATCATTCGTTAGATTGATTAATGCACTTTTATATAGAAAATTTCTAAAAACTAAAACTATTTAAGACGAAAATTTCATCCCTTATGAATTTCATTAAGTACGTGATGATTTTTTTAACACTCTTTGGTATTTTCATGTGTTATTCATTAGGAATTTTTATGAAAAAGAATAACACCCAATTAATTGGAGGTATATACAGCATTGAAGACGACAATAAACAACAGTTGATGCCTATATTGGAGAGTAAAAGGGTTAAGAGAGGGTTTTTAAGAAGAAAAGTTTCTAACAGTAATGCAATTAATACACCTAAAATTACTGATTTACCAGAAATTACTACTCTTTCGTATGAAACTACTACCTTTTTGCCTGAAACCTCCACCTTTGAGAAGGTCAGATTATCTGAAGAAGCAAAGAGNNTTTTTTAATTCTACCCATTTTCAAGATTTTTTGCATAATGAATACGAAGAGATTATACTAACGAAAAGATTAAATAATAAAAGTCTTGAAGAATTCAAAAATAATGTTCTTAAAGAAGCAAAGAAACTTGAAGATTTTTATGAAAATCAAAAACAGATACTTGTTCAATTGGTGAAGAATGTTGAAGAAACGCAAGACAAAATAAATAAATATAATGATAATTGTATAAATACTCTTTTATACAGTGGTAAAGATTATTACAAAAAAGAATCTCATTATATTTATGGTCTTTTTGAAAGAGAAGTAGATTGTCTTAGGGAGATAGACGATCGAATAGCAGGTGCTGCTTCCAATATGGCGTCTACACACATATGGATTAAGAATATGATGAATTTTTTTTGGAAGATAATATGTATAGGATCAATAGGAAATTTAAGAATAAAATTTTTGAATTTGTTAAAAATAGTCGAATCCGCGAAAACTATCCTCAAATAATACCCCCAAATATTTATTTAAAATTGAAAAGACATTCTAAAATTCAGGATATTGATACTGATTCTAATGTAGACAGAGAAGAAATTAAAGAATATCAACATAAATTTGATGCATACAACAGAGAGGTTATAAACTTGTGCAGAAGCATTTCATCAACTATCTTACATTATGAAAGTGCAGATAACCCTATTGAATGTAAGTTAAATCAAGCGATTAATGGAAATGATGGTATTAACCAAGATGATTAAATTTATTGGTTGAATTTTTTATTATTATGCAAGTTAGTTTTAAACATGAATTTATAATTCTTTTAATATTTTTTATTTACACAAATAAATACTCAAAAAAGATCTAACTTTTTTGATATCAATTTACAAATAACGCTAGTTTATAATTATTTAATATTTAAGTTTTTTTTAAGAATGGTTTCGATATTTTGTTTTACAAAAAATGTATTAAATTTTTAGATTTTTTTTAAAGCACATTTTAAAAATAGATATTAAATTTATTGATTTAAAAAGAATGTAGTTCATGATTTTTAAGTTATTGAAATTTTAAAAGGAATCAAAACAATCTAAGAATGTATTTAAAAGTAATTTTATTTTATTAGTGAATGTTGTTGGTGTTTAGATAATTTTATCTTATTACATAAAAAAGTCTTAAAATTAAATATTTTTGTATATGTCTCATCTTGTAAATTATTATATTTAATTAAAATGAAAATTTTTATTTTATAAAATTAAAACAATATTATTAATACAACCCTGATTTTGAATTATTTTTGAGGAACATAAGTATTTTAAAAAATACCTTGCAATAGCTAAATAAATAAAAAAATTCATTCAAAAATATTCTGCATGTATTTGTGTAGCTCCATATTCTCATTTTTTTTGTTGGCTAGAAATGGGAAATCCACATGAAGATCTTTTCGCTATGCATTCTTTATTTGAATATTTATACCTATTCGACGGAAACATACGGTAAAATATGTTTCCCATACTCAGGTATAGCTCAAGATACTGCGAGCCTTTCACTTGCTAAAACCCACCCCGTGCACTCTATTGACTGCTATAGTCTAACTTTCTTTGCAGGCTTTGGTTACAGGACTGAAAAATTTGCTATGCTAAGTATTAATTTGATGAAAAATATTATAAATTAAAGTATAATTTAAGCAATATCATAAATATCAAAAAGAATTAACTAAAAAACAAAACAAAAAAATTATAAATAACTGTTTTACACTACCAATTTATCGTTTTAATTATAATTTCATATAAAGAAGTAAATTAATAAATTTACCTCTTTTAAATAAACTTGAAGTGAATCGTTTTTTTATTTTTAAAAAAGTAAATTTTTAGATGTTATCTATAAAAATACTGATACAATTTGAAGATTATTTTATTAATAAAAAATTTTGATTGACTACGTAAAGTTTCTGTCATAGGAAACTATTTTTTTTAAAGAAAGATATAATACTCAAAATGCCACTTTTTACTCAAATACTAAGAAGATCATTAAGGAGTATTTAGTTTAATAACTTTAGAGTTATTGAAGAATGGTAATTTCTCAAAAAAATAAAACAGATGATCATTATACAGCATTAAAAAGTTTTATAAATACAATGAATAATTAGATAGAATAACAGAAATTATAATGGATCTTATATAGAAATATCGCTATATTTAAAGAGATAAAAATTATTAAATAAAAAAATATAGGAGTTGATATGATATTAAATTTTTTCGATTTAAATGAGTCATTAACTAATTATAAACAACGAATTTATTTTGTTTAATTTTTGTATCATTACACGAATATATAAAACTTAAGGAATCTTAATCTAATAAGTATTCAGATTAAGGTTTTTCTTTTTTTAAAAGATTTCATTTTATTTATTAGAAATTTAAATTTTATAGGATTATATATGTTTATATTTAAGAAAAATGATTTTATTTCTTATAAATTCAAATATAAGATACAATATTTTTTATAAAAACTTTGATAAAATGTATTAACAAGAAGGAAAAGGATAATTTAATGTATCTTATATAAAATGTTTATGGCAGTGACATCAGGAACATGGAAAGTATAATTATTTATATTGAAGAGTTCGTGACGAAATAGGAGCAGTATTAAAGAATAAACTGATATATCGAAAACTCTTTTGAAATTGAAAAAATATTATTCTAAAACATTATCAATAACTAAAACAAGTAAATTAAAGGATCTATTATGAAATGAGAGATGATAACTCTAAGATACTAAATAAAAAAATATGTCAAACATCACTAAAAACACGAATTTTAGTGTTTAAAAAAATGAAAAAACAAAAAATTTTAAGAAATAAAATGTTTTATTGTTGAAGACTCAGTAAATAACTGCAGGAATTTGCTAAAAAAAACTGAGAAAAACAGTAGATAGCAAATATAAATGCAAATAGTGAAAACAACCTATATGTTTGTTTAAATATAATGCATTTTATTACTAAATTTTTAAATAAACTATGTATAAAAAACTTTCTCACAGAACGGGACAAAAAAAATTACGAATATAGGTATATTAGATTACAAGAAAAGTTTAAATATTTTAAAATATTTATTTTCAAAGAAGTTGAATTAAACCTACAATTGAAAGCACAAAAAAGAAAAAATTTAGAAGAGTCTATTCTATAAATTAAACATTTAAAGTGTAAATATATCTGTGTATATTGTGTGCGTGCGAAAAAATTATAATAGTCTGCTTAATGTAAACAAAAAATTATATAATTTATAAAACTTTAACTAAATTAATGATTTTTTTATATTATTAAAGTAAAAGAAATATAAAAAATTTATAAGTAATATAGACATTGTAGATTTTATAAAACGTAACAAATAATCACTTGTGTAAGTGAAATAAAAAAATTGCCTTAACATTGTATATTTATTTTAAATCAAATAGAGAGTGTTTTTCTGAATAAACAGATACCAAAATTTAGAAACTAAACCAGATTATACAACCATTAAATTGATTTTTAAAAAGCATAGATGAGAATGCTGAAGTTATCATAGAAATATAATAAATCTTTTAAAATGTTCATTAAATAGTGGTTTCATGATTAATTAACATTTAATATTTTTATTATAAATTAAAGTAAACTATATCAAATAAAATTATAATTATTTTAAAAATACATCTATAACACACTTCTTTTTAAATTAAATTTTTGTCGAAAAGATAGAATTCCTCTAAAAAATTATTCATTAAATATAATATTTCAAACCCCATATTATTACTGAATAAAAATAAAACTTTGCAAAAATTTATAAAATTTTATGTAATACTTGAAATGTTTTTAATGAAAATTATACCTTCTATTTTGTTTGTAACAATTAATTTTTATGAAATTTTGACATATACTTTACTTTTTTAAAATATAAAAAAGATGTAATTGTAGCTTGCAAGATAAGTTAGACTTAGGCTTTCAATAGAGTACGGAATAGCTTTTAACAAGAGAATGACTCGCAATATCTTGAGCTATAACTAATTATGCAGAAAGATATTTTACTATAAGTTTCTTTAGACTAGGTATAAATATTTTGTATATAAGGTTTTACATTAAAATCTTTATTTGGATTTCCTATCCTTAAGCAACAAAAAAATGGACACTAAACTACATATTCAAACATTTTTAACATTTAACAAGAGACATATTTAAATTATTCTTTATAAAAAAGTTTGCACATTGAAACACAAACTTTTTTATCATGACAATTATCAAAAATTTAAACATGAAAATCGACTTGATTAACACCTTTTTAATGATCATTAAGCTTAACCTTATAAATTCTACTTAAATTTAGTGAATATTTTCAGAATTTTTATTTTTTATATCTTTTAAATGAAAATTTTTAAAAGAAGAATTGATAACAATTTCAACTTTATAAAAATTTAATTCTATTTTAATAATTGATATTTCGTTATAATTTCATTAATAACTAGCTTCTTACAAAATACATCTATATAAAAATATAAAAGCGTATTAATGCAAGTATTTTTTAACGAATTTCATATATAAAAAATTTATTGTAAATGTAGAGCTCAGTGAAAAAAATAATTTAAGAAATCAAAAGCATTATTACAAGATTTTTCTAAATTGTTTTTCAGAAAATATTTTTATAACATAAAACAATTATTGATATTTAGAAAAAACCCTTAAATAAAAACATATACATCCGTGAAAATAAATTTGACACAAAATTTCGTAATTTTTTAGACAGGATTATTTTATTATGTATAAAAAATAATTTAAAATCAACGCCTATGATTCTGTTTTAACAAAGACAACAGATCTTAATCAATATTTGATTTTTTTCAGAAATAAGATAATTAGAAAAAATAAATTATAATAACACAACTAAAACATTTTATTAAATAATGTCTATATTAATACAATTAAAGTTTTAAATCTTTTTTTAATATATTAGGTATTAAGGATTGGGCCTGAGTGTTATTGGTTTAAAAACAGTGGCAATTAAATTCAAAAAATTATTTGGAATACTAGCAAGTTTTTTTTTTCAGCATAAATTTATTAAACCTAAATAAATATTTAAAAGCAACGCGTTTGA
>JADGIL010040573.1:0-17984 GCA_020352625.1 Cactoblastis cactorum
ACTACTGAACCTAAAATTTTGAAAAAAATACAGAAATTAGTTTTCTCCTTATAGATTATAGGAAAACCTATAAGAAGTCCATGATATTAAAATAACATAGTAAATCACTCAATATTGTGGGTACCAACTTACATTTGCAGGTGGAATGTGTGGGAGAACATATTTTTCATAGATAATGGTACGGAACATACATAGCCACGCTCACGTCCTGTAATTCCTAATCCCGTGTTACTTATACAAATGCCCCTCTTAGCGAGCGCCTACGTCCTAAAAGAAAATTTTGAGATCGCTAGCTCTTGTAATTTCTAAGTTTTCGTAATGAGTGGGTCAGTAACCTTTTGCATATTAGATTTGTTATAAAGAACCGACGTGTTAGTACCCCATAATGTTTTGAACTTACTTTGGGGCTAACTCAATCTGTGCGATTGTCCCTGTACGTATAAATATATATTTTTAGGTACACTTTGGGCATCGCTCCCAAGAGAATTTATGGATAAAAGTATCCCATGTTAGTCTTAGACGTACTTGTATGGATCAAACACGAAAATTCACTTAGTAGTTGAGACGTTTGAATAAAATTTTTAAATTCGATCTTTTCTGTTTTCTTTCCAGATATTTATTTATAAAATGTATTGCCAATATTTTATCTACTTTGAAGGTGACATTTGTATGCAATAAACGTATAAATTAATGGATTTAGTAAAAAATTTCGTGAATAAAATATGTTTATGCATAACAAGCAACGTAAAATTGGTGCAGTAATATCAGATTACGTGATAATAGAAAGTAAAGAAGTGTAATACTTGAAGGTTAGGCTAAATGTTTAATTAATGAAATGGAAATTCAGATAAAGTGACCTATGAAAAGAATAGTAGTAGTATGTAGCCCTTTCCCTATACTGACTTTTAAAATCTGTGCGGTAAAAGAAACTGCAACTGCAGCTGGTAAATTCTACGTTTTTCGTTCACTGACATACCAATATGGGAAATATTTCTTACATATGCATACAAATATTCTATGCTGGTTTAGGAGCGGACAAAAAAGTCAATCAAGAAAAAGGCCTTAAAACGATATTCTCCTCATCGGCGATGAGCTAGCATAGCCCATCATTCTGCTAAGCGTGGTTTTTGAGTCCCATAACTTAAGAGTCAAGACAGAGCCAAGACTTTGTCTACCACGTCTCCGTGAGGGATTAAGCGTAGTAATGTATCTGTATGCATATACATACAAATATTGAACAGCTGTCTGAATGCTCGAAGCTGGCAAGTAGTTTAAAAACGAGGCCGGGCGCAGAGCTTGTTAATTTCGCTACGCTTGAAATGAGGGCACCGACACGCGACCTAAGCCGTTCGCGTATCTTTCTAGTTGCCTCTAGATCTACAAAAAAGTCATTTTACTAATAGTTAAAAAGCATTATTCCCATAAAATAATCTACAGAATTCACTAACAATGAGAATACACAAATTTACACTTAGTGGACGCGTAAAAATAACGGTAGTTAAAGAAAAAGTTATAATATCGACTCCGTGCTGATCGTATTATTACTACAATACAATAAGTTTTGTTTTGTTAAACGAGCGAATCGAACTAACAATATCCAACTTTCAGTACATTTTTTGGTGTCACTTTACAAAAAATCTTTCACGTCTTTTTCTTTTTTCTTCTTTGGTTTGGTATTTTAGAGAAGGGGCAGTTAGATTTTTTTGTCACTTGAAAATAGTATCTTTGTGAGGCGCGTTTTAATAAGTAATTAAAAATGTATAAAGTTACTAAAACCGTAGACTATAATATAAAACAAATGAATGTTTCACTCCATTAATATTTAAAGAAAACCTCAGTGAATGTCAGTCTATACAATATACACCTGAACTTCTAAACTTCATTCCTATCACGTCTGACGGCGAGTGAACCCGTAATGGTCTTTATTTCCTACACTATGGGGTTGTTATTGAGTGGCAAACGACCAAAAAAGTGGCAGAATATTGTAGCTATTATTGGCTCAATAGGCGTATCCGTTAACGATCAATATCTGATATATTGAGTGAATATTAAAAATGTAAAAGTAAAATAGGATTATAAATAAAAACAAAATTAAAAAAAAACAAAGTAAAACAAGCATTTGAGGCGGCTATTTGTAACCCCCGACGCAAAAAGAGGGGTTGTTATAAGTTTAACGTGTGTATTTTCTTATAATTTGTCGGGGATTTTAACTTTTTAATTCAATATTCTTGTGTAAATACATGAAATATATTATTTTAATCATGTTTTAAAGTAGTTAAAGTTATCAGAACAAATAATTTTAATCATACCTTATGCATGACTAGCGATAGATATTCTGTAAAACTTCCAGTATTAGATATTTTTTATCAAAAGTTTTCAAAAGAGATACTCACATACCAAAAATAAAACGCGATGAGAAAATGTAATCCATACTTTATGAGGAAAGTTGTGGGAATATGTATATCAATATATTCATCACACACGTGATTTATATCAAAATGAAAGTTCTGTAATATTCCGAGGTGATACACAGCCAATAACAACTATCAAAATAGACGCAACGCTTAAAATGGATGAGATAAGACACCATTAACTTTCTGGCTAGATGATTGACTCTATCTATAGTCATAGTATTATTACTTATAAGCATATTCCATTAGTATGATTCCTCTTAAATATGTATCTTGTGTTATGCACCTTAAATTATTACCAAATATTAATAAATGAAACTTAAAACGTTAAACACCTGTAAAATGCACTATTTTGCGTTAGTTCAAAAATCTGATGTTGAAATATTCTAGCTTGTCCCAAAAAATCTGCCATTCATGATTAAGATAGGAACATCTGTCAGTTTAGCTAAAATTTAAAGTTAAAAATTTAGGCAAGTGTTTTTACTATCCGTATGTTTTTACTATCCGTATCGAAATTTAATGAACAAGTGCAAGCAATATTGTCTTTTATTTTCAGAAATATTATTGTATAGGTTTCTATTTCGCTCCCTATAAAAAGACGTTTGTCTATTTCTACAGATATCTATCAGTCTGCCCAAGGGGAGGATGTTTGCTAAGGACACTCCGTCCCGATATGTCTCCATTAAGTTATATTTTCTTAGAGGCCCTTGACTGCCGTCTGATCAAACATGGGGTGACCAGAATGTGGCGGAATTCACCCTGTTTCGGTTAACTTGGTGGACTTAGCGGAATCGATTTCGAAGTTGTAAAGTATACTTTGGTTAAATAACTTAATTTGTAAGAGAAGCAGCGATACTTTATTTAGGATGGAACCTTTAAAATTCGGGTTTAAGAATATGGATTATCTTTTTGCTTATATAAATTTTTGCTTAAATATTTATTCTTTAACATTTATTACTNNAGTAATAAATGTTAAAGAATAAATAAAAATACTTAAGCGTATAATAGATATTTAATGATATTTTTTATCCATTAATAAATAATATTTATTTATCACAATGTTAATTATGTTTATCTTAGCGTTAATAATTTACCCAAAATTACTAGTTTTAAAAAAAAGTGTTGTAAAAAGTATAAATTATGCCACTTGGTCACTGGAAGACTGATTCTGCAATTTACTGCTCCAACGCCTGTCTGGTAGATACTTGCTCTACTGCCTTATTTTTACATGTACTGTCATAAAACACACTAACAATGTCCACATTCTGTAGTGCACTCTAGTAGATGTTAGCCGATTTGACACTAAAATGAGGTTGTGTTTAAGCTACCACAGAATTCAATGCTATTGAAATTGCTTTGGTGCTTTATTTTAATTTCCTTGCAAACCAATTTGGAATTCATTCCAGTGGTTGGCCTTAGCTTCAAGTAATCATTCATTTCGTTCATTTGAACAAGTACTTCGTAGCTGATAACATACTAGTATTAAGACCATTATAATGAACAACAAAGGTTATACGAGTACATCAAAAGGTTTAAGCAGCCTCTTAAAATTGGTCGAGTTTTTAGAGTTGGCGTGAATTTGATAAAAAGTGCCTTGACTGAGAAAATTCTTTGGACCACCCCTCTTCTGCATCTTAACTCGACGACACTCGAAAAGTATGTTACGTGATCCGAATGTTAAACCGTTCTTAACTTTCTCCGTACAAACGTATTAAACACTCAAAAAAGAGCCCTTTAAATTCTCTTCAAAGAGAAATGAGTTTCAACAATTTGATTGTAGGATTTTACATATTATGTAATATGTTAGGAATTATCGTTTGCGTAACTTTCAAATACATATTTAGCACACAGTCTTATGTACATATGTTTAACAGTATTTTTGTTCGGAGAACTGGTGCCAACATTTGGTATCATAATGCGTACCATACGTAAGATATACTTCTTTTCAATATAAAATTGGATTTTATATAGAGATTATCTTCAATATGATATGGTGGAAGAAAATAACAGACCATGATAAATGTGAGTTCGTGGTTGAGGTAAGTAACGTAACGTAAAAAGTAGGTTTTTACCCTAAGTTATTATATGGTCTCGTTATCATCTATCTAAATGTATATATAGAAGCTTATTTCAGAATTAGTGTGGCTGCTACAGGCGATGGACGTCTTGTCGAAACTGTAATATATTTGCGCAGTATTCAATTCAGATAGCAGAAACTACTCTATTTGTCCAAGTTGGTATCTTGATAAATAAATAACTTAGTTCAAGGAAGTTCATCGTCAAGGTCGATTGCTGAACAACTTCTATATGTAGTTGTTAGTTAGGAAAATTATTAATTAGTATACTAAAAAAATATAAATACTAAAAAGTATATAGAATTTTTCGACATATTCAAGTTGCTTACGAAATAATTTATTGAGTTATCTACTCTATATATACGTACTTATATAATAAAAAAACAAAAATTATGAGGGTTGATAATTCACAAGGAAAAAACCCTTAAAGGAATAGCTATCAAGAGTTTAAGACCTTTTTCTCAAGATCTGGCAGAGGTATTAAGTTTTTAAAATCTATATCAATTACTCAAGTCTATTGCTTTTTTAGCTGTAAAAAAAATATATATTTTGTGAAAGGGAATCAACAAGAATACAAAACTTATAGAGTATTTTCCATTAGACTAGAATCATGAAGCAAAGTAAGTTTTTAGTCAAAAGCTTTAGTCAGAAGCAATTGACAAAACAGATTACAGAAGCACAGAGGGATTAAATTTAACCTTACGGCAAAAACTACAGAAGTACATAAGCCGCTAACTTGTTGAAGGGCTCATGGTCTTACAAGGCCATCCAATACCACTTCAATCGATTAGGTATAAAGACTGTGAAGATACTATAGATACAGATTATAATATATACCTATTCATAATGAGGATGTAAACATAAAATTATTGATACAGTTATAAAAACAGATAGAAGAAAATTTGTTGTATAAAATCGTCACTCACTACTTATTTTTTGCATAAATACAGATTACTAGTGTTGTGCAACGACCACTGATGAGAAAAACACATGCTACAGGCATAAAATAAAAAATAAAAAAGAATTACGTCCATAAAATATTTTTTAGACATTCCTTTCCTTTTATTTTTTGATTTAAAATGTGTGCAATTATGTATCATAATTGTAAGGACTATAATGAATTGAACTTCACATTTCAATCTATCAATATTCTTTGGTACGTAGTAGTATTCTCAGTATTTCTCAATTGCAATGATATATTAATTAATGATATTTACATTAAGTTTATACTGTTACAATGACCTATTATTGCGTTTCACGTAGATAAAGTTTTTAAAAATTTAGTGACACCACCTGAAAATAATATCAAATTTACTTTATTGTTAGTAGAAAAATCTAAAATTTAAGTGTCGTTCCACGTTCTTCGTTGGTATTTGATCTGGCAGGCAGCCAGCAATATGCCTAGCAAAGTCGGGCAAACCACCCATCTAGTTCGGATTTATGCCACCTAACTATATAAACCGGCTATGATATTTTTACAAGCATTCTCATTACGTAGAAAAAGATAGAGGTAGCTGAGGCAAAGAATTTCTACTAAAACTTAGAGTAATCTATACAATATAATAAAACTGTACCGAGCTATATCTGTACATATGAAATATTGAAGAAATAAAAATTTGGGGGACTTTCGAGGACCTTTAGAAGCCAAAACGATTTTTTAAAATTTTTGTTTGTCTCTGTGTATGTTAGTACGCGCATCACGCAAAATATATTTAATAGAATTAGATGCGGTTTTCATAGTTGTATTGCAGAAGGTCTAACTTAAAATGTAGTGTTGGTTTTATCTTGATACGCTGCTTAGAACCCGAGATATTGACGATAGTAATAACGCCCGGACGAGATTGCGGGCTTTTTTCCTGGACTCCCATTCAACAAACGTTATTTTGTTGTCGTTTTTTTATATTATGGTAAAGAAACCCTACGTGTGCGGATCCGACTCGCAATTGGTCAATTTTATATGCAAGCATATTCTTGATAAAAATTGCAATATTTTTATATAATAGATTGAGCTCTCTGAGCGCATAAACTTACACTATCTAAAATGAATGATACCCTAAAACTTTTCATGAAAAGGAAAATGTCAATATAGTTACAGTTTGTAATTTGTGGAAATATACTTCTCAGTGATCAAATAAGATAAAAAATAAAAGTAAAAAGCTATTTATCTAAAGGTCAAAAACTACCCAAAAAAATAGTTAATTTTGTTACTTATTTAATATCAAACACTTGTTTGTCCATACATATCCTACAGATTATTATTAAATATCTATATTAGCTTTTTTGATATAGTCAAATTTTCGATAACTAATACATACATACATATGTATGCATATCAATTAGGTATTGTGATTTATACATATAACGATTGTTTTTAAGAATTTTAGTTTGCCTGTCTTATATGTTTGTGTGGAGTTTTCTTTGTTGTATCGTAGAAGGTCTTACATGAAATATAGCGTAGATATCATCTTGATACGAAGGCGGGTCAATAAGTCCGTGACTTCTTGAATTTCTGAGCTCGTTATTGACCTCGACAAATCATATTTTTTGGAAGGGATAAAAAAAATTGGACAAAGTGTATAGAGCTCAAGGGAGACTTCATTGAAAAACAAATGATTTATTTATAAAAAAATTGTGTTTTATTCCAAAAGTCACGGACTTATTGACCCGCCCTCGTATGCCACTTAGAACCCGAGATACTGACAATAGTAATTACGCGCGGAAGACGTCGCATTCATAAGCTAGTCAATAATAATGACTTCATCTAAATTTTTTACCAAATAATAAAACCTATTTTTTTACGTGATAGGTACAATGCGTAGAATTTACAAATCTCGTTGAAAAAGTGGTATTTCTACTTTTTTTAAAGCCACTAATTATTTTTACATTGCTATTCATGCAAATGGTTTAAATAATTCTGTTGCCTCACAACTTTAATGAGAGCTGGAACAACTAAAGCAATAACTAACTGCGGTGGGCACGGAACCACTGAACATACCTTCTGCAGATTACTCGCCACAACCACGGAAATTACAGGCGGTGGAGTCAATAAGCTAACTACACTGCACTAAACTACAACTCAATTCTTAATAGTAAATAGCTACTCGTCCGATCCGAAGTGGGTGAAAATGAGTAAAATACTTTTATATGAAAGTTAATCTACGCAGGGAAGCCGCGGGCAAAAGCAAGTTAATTATAATTCACAAAATATGAACGTACAAAATACAGTTGTTAATTACATTTATGTATAAATACAGATTTTAGAATTAAAAAATAAATTGTTTTTGTTCTATTGCAGTATCTTGTGCAATTAATTTAACCAGATTATGTGTGCCTTAATTACAGAATCAGATACAGTATCGGATATTTATTCTTTACGGGGTAGACAGAGCCATGCGAAGTCGGACTAGTATATGCTTATTTGAATATTGCGACGATGCAATTATCTTTCTTTGTTACTGTTGTTGTAGAGAGCTACAAATAGTGTTTCAAAGTAAAAATAATTAAAAGCGCTTTGCTACTTCTAGGAAAAAATTAATGACTTTAATTAGTTCTATAATTTTTTTAAGTTGCCTGTTTTACTTCATATTTTATAAACTTTAGAAGATCAGACGGCAGTCGCTCAATATTTAAACTTCACTGAATTACCTTACTTTTTTATAGGAACACATCGCACAAATTCAGTTAGCCCCAAACAAAGTTCGAAACTTGTATTATGGGATACTAATTCAACGACATTATACTTTAAAATAAATATGTTGTCGACAACTGAACGCACATAGGTATATTCATCTTCAAATTACAACCGTACCGTCATTGAAAAGAAGTACAGATAAATAAATAATTTATTGACTCATTGAAATTCACGAGAGCAATTTACATATTTGTACTTCGTACCTCTTGTTTAATTTATCGTGGACAACACTCGGAGAAGTTCAGTCTATATCGCACTCACTTACCACGAGAAACTCAATTTCGTTTTTATTTTTACTAAATATTTATTAAACTCTCGTGAGATGATGAAATGTGACTAATTTATGCGAATTGCAGAACAGTTTACCATTATTTTTTACTGAACTTTATTTTCTACTGAAATTTAGTGGAGATTAGGGCTATTTCCTTCGTCGAGTTTCCCATATATCTTACAGTCGTTTGGATCATTAACCCATAATTTTTTATATAAATAAAAGGGCATTCCTTAAAGAAATTCTTTAAGGAATGCATGTTTCGGTGGTGGCAATTAATGGTGCTTTGTAGGGTGACTGTTTTTGTATGTCAATTTAAATTTCAAAAATTTAAATTGGTATACAAAAACTGTCCAAATACAAGCAGAAAAAAATAGGAGAATAACTTGTAAAGGCGTGATCATTTCTGGATAGATAAGCTGTAGCATACGTGTATTTATGATTCAATTAAAATTTTAATTCATTTACAGTAATTCTCATTATTTTTGTCACAAGTGGTAAGACGAAGGTTGTATGAGTGTGATTACTTTGGGACAGCCAAGCTGTGGCTTGGCGCGACCGTTCTTTGTGGTTCAATTAAAATTGCAGACCGAGGACCTTCCACATTTGTTGGACGGCTACTTTAAGTACCTTAAATAAATGTATTTGACAAAAGAAAACCTAAATAATGTAAAGTATAACCTATAGGTATTAGTTTTTAAGTGTGGTTTCGCTCGCGTCAATTATAGAGGGGTGGAGAAATAGAAGGAGACAAAAAGTAGCCTGTCACTTTTTAGCCCTTCAACTATTTCCACATGAAAAAATATCACACTAATCATTTTAACGTGAAAGACTGGCAAACAAACATTTTTTCATATTATTAAGCGATTATTAGTGAATCGAGCTTATGTTATTCCATAATTTTCTATTTTTTATTTTTATTTGATACACTTAACGAAAAGAAACAGCTTTAGTTGTGAGCTTTAATTTTAAATGTGATTTAAAGATTCTCGTGAACTTTAATAAGTCATTTAATAATGTAAATTAAATACATATATTTTAACACACAAAATAACAACAACTTTAAAATTTACTGTGTTATAAAATATAAATGTCCGTATAAAAAACTCTGTTTGACGGGCCTAACACGAAATAAAACTGTCTAAATTTACTCGTCACGGAACAATTTTCATTAGAGAAAATTACGTGACTCTTTTATTAAGCGGGCAAACGTGCCTCCCTCCTTCTTTGGAACTAAAACTTTTCCATTATGTTCTACATTGTTGCGTATTCATACCATTTCGGAAAAAGTTATGTAAAAAAATGTATAATTGGAAAACTTTGCCGCTTAAAACGCTACTATTGTTTTGATTTTTAATACTTAATTCAATTAGGCCGCTACTTTTAGAATTAGAAATAAATAATAACCGTATAACACACCTATAATATTTGTTATAAACTACAGTATCGTTTAGTTTGTATCCCATAAGTTTTGAAAATACTTTGGGGTTCACTCAATCTGTGTGATATATACATATATATGACCAAGTGTAAATGAAGAATTTATAGTAGTTATAAATTGTAGATAAGCAATAAGTAAATAAACAAACGAGTTGTAATAGATAAAGGTACATACTACTAAATTCTAAATTAAATCGAACATGCGCTAACGCGAACACGAATAACTTAATTTGGATATATTAGTCTGTCGCATCACACGAAATCACAAAGGGAATTTCTACAATTGGGATCGGCTTTTATTAATCTGTTATTCGTACCAACCGGGTGGTTAGTCAACACAGACTCATATCAAGAAGACCAAACATTTGTCTGTGTAGAAAGTGTGCCATTATTTTTCTATCTGTTGTGCTGACACGTTTTTTAATAGAATCACTCAGTGCGATCCTCGCTTGAGTCTTTTTTGAGACTTAATAGTCGTCTGCCTACATTGATTTTAAATAAATGGGGTAAATGACAAGTAAATTACGTAAGCTGGAATGGAAGGAAATTAAAAATGTATAACATGCTTGTCTCTATATCTGAATCTTCATTCTATAAATAACCATTTGTTTTAAGCGTGGCTTTTGAGTCTATTAGCTATGTCTACCCTGTAAGCGATCAAGACGACATACTGTATAAGCAGTTACACCAGCGTGGTTTACTGGTTATGAGTCTATGTTTGTCAGCCAATTAATAACAGTATACCACGCTGGGATTTGAGCATTCCAATCGTTTGACATGTCTAAAGTCTCAAAATTGTTTAGTCCGGCTAGATGAATTTGTAACAATAAATTACCTTTATAGTGCATGTACAGCGCTCGGATGAGTGGTTCCATTTCATTAGATTGTAGTTCTTTGTTGCATTTTGATAAATTTTAGGAATTTCATATCAATCAGTGAATAAAATCAAAATAACTTGGAAAAGTGCCTTTGCAAATATAGTTTCTTAATATAGATTTTAAAATGTTACGGTTCATGTTGTTGTACATTTTTCAACGAAAGTCAGAAAATTAAATGTTAAACTTTCGATTAAAGTAATAAAAATTATTTAATTAAATGACTCGGTAGGGCGAGAATTTCTGGCAAAGTTACCTTGCTTTTATTTAATTTATTAAAATTAATTATGTTAAAATTGTTAATATTAATACATATGCATAACTTTCATTCCATAAGGCTGAGATATCTTCGACGATAGCGGTGTCGTTGTAGAGATAACTACTTGCCAAGTTTGGCTAAAGTAAACATTACCTATGGCGACGCAGTTTGCTTGGTTAATTAGTTTTTGAAGCTCAAATCTGACAAATCACCACTTTAAGATTTTGTTCAGGATGTTGGTAAATTAAATTTTATTTGTTTTTAAACTATGTTAAAATCAATTGAAGATTTACTGATGGACAAAAATATAACCGAGTTAAACAAATGTCGAATAAGTACTAAGGGGGGAAATAGAATAAAAGATTTTTTCTTAAAATATGGTAAGCACCCTTAACAAATAAATCGCCTTTTTTGAAGTCTTTTAAAGAATCAAAACCTTTTTATGATATAAACTCTCATAAAAAGGTTGTGATTTTTTAAAAGACTTCAAAAAAGTCGTAAATAAAAATCATTACATTTATTTTAACCACATTAAAATCGATTCAGCCAAACGGGAGATAATCACGACAAACTTTTTTTAACGAACAAATTTGTAACTTTATTCGTTAGTTTGTAAGGGATGATCTTCGAAAATACTGAAACGATTATAAAATTAAATAATAGTTATTTAATTAAATAAATATTTTGAGTTTGAGTTTTTTTCAAAATCAGTAAGTTACACTATTCAGGAGTGCTAAAGGCTATATTTTAATGCCTAACGAAGTGGGCACGAGTCGGCTAGTCATACATACAGGTTATACTGAGGACCTCATTTTTCTGAACTAGTTAAAAAAAATAAGTGAATTTTCAAGCTAGAAAATTTTTATTCCATTAAAAAGTGAGGCGATTTATCAACCTTATTTACATTGCGTTAATTGTTTGGTCAACCTGTTTCGATGACATGAGCAGAGTCCCGGCGGTATTAATGAATTATTGGTATGTGTGTTTTAGAGTCAAAAAGTTATTTATAACCAACCTAAAATTTATGTTTGTTTGAGAATTCGTTTGACAATTCATCGATAATATGTAATTAGGTATTAGTTTTAGTTGGTTCAAAATTTATTTACACACTAACATAATTAAATATATAGGGACTAATCACACAGATTATATTAGTTCCAAAGTAATTTCGAGATTTGTGTTTTGAGATAGGTACTAACTATACTATTTTGTATATACACAATAAATACATAATTATATAGATATCCGAGACCTAGGCCAATCAGGAAAAGATCATTTTCCATTTTGACCCGACTGGAGATCGAGCCCGGGACCTCTTAAAATATATAGAATGATAGATCTATATGAATTTGAAGCAATAAACTTGATTCTTTAGTTGCAACTGTTATTTTGGTTACAAATGTTTATTAACTTATTTTTTTGTATGTGGAATTTAATATGAATTCAGTGGTAAATATTGTCAAAAGTATAATACTTATATTATTAAATATATCGCTGTTCTTAATTTTATAAAATTGTTATTTGGCTCACATTTAACTATCAAATGACTTGATACCCTTAGCGTAATGGTAAATATACCCTTTCGATACTCAGGAGGTTCTAGGTTTGCCCCCGATTATGTCAAAATAAAAAATATTTTTGCCTGAATATGTGTGTGTGTGAGTATTGGGTGTTTTATGTTTATCTGTATAATGTATTTGTTGTATTAAATTCTTCAACTTACTTTGAGGCTAACTCAATATGTGCGATCTGTCCCTATATCTCTTCTTTACTTTATAGCCCAATAAAATTTAAAATTTAAACATTCCAACGAAAAATATTTTTGTGTTGCGCTTTCAAGGGGTGAGTAACCTCAAAATTTAGTTATTTTTTGAGTAAGTAGTGTTGAAGTTGAGCAGTTTGTAACATCTGGCGCTGCATGCAATCGTGCTCTTGATGGAAAATAATATTAACACAGGTCTTTGACCTTCCCTTACGTGGAAGACAGAACCATGTTTAGCTTAATGGTGGGTCTATTGGTGGAATGGAGATTAAGATATAGCGATACCTTGAAAACCAGAGGTTGCAGCTTCTGAGGATTCTTTGTTTGAACCCTTTTCCTTGATTGATTTTTACACGGTAACAGAAGGAGCTTTTTTTATGAAAGAGGGAGGCAAACGAGAAGGCGGGTCACGTGATGTTAAGATATCACCGCCGCCCATAGACAACTGCAACACCCGCGGGATCACAGAAGCGTTGCCGGCATTTAAAAAGCCTCCGCCCTCCCCAAATGGGGAGGGTGGGGAAGTTGGGCTGTCCCACTCACCGGATGGAGTATGGCCATTTATGCTGCAGGCTAAAAAGGCATGCAGCAGGCTCATACCACTACGAACATTTAAGCGATTTATAACTTAGTTAATATGTAACAGTTCATAATACTTTGTTGATTTGATACCACGGTCATAAAATATCTCTATAAAACCAAATAATTATATCAGACTTGCAATGTTCTACCTTGTTGCCAGAAATTCACGGCAATCTGTACTTTAAATTATAACATAACGAAATATGTCTATAAATAAGTGTACATACCTAAGGTCGAATTTTAGAAAAGACAGTGATCCAGTGATTTTCTTTTACAGTAAGCACACATTTCACTACCACTATTAGTTAAAATAATATCAACATAAATGACCCGAGCTATATGCGCGAGCCGCTAAAAATCAACTGACGACTAATAGAATGAATTCAAGATTGTCACATTGCGTGAGGGTAGGTTTAAGAAAAATATTACTTGCTTGTAATTTATACATTGTCTTATGGTAGCGTGTTGAAACTCATACATTATTTAATGGAAAACACTTTTTATTTTATTGCAAATTGGAAGGTATAATAAAATATGACACCAAAGAAAGTTAGATATCGATGGAGATAATTCATGATAATTTTTTTCTTATAATTACAGTTAGTAATAATAATAGTAGTTTTTTAAAAGCGTATTCAGAAGAGTTAGCTGTAGTAAATTATCCTTTTATTTAAACCAACAAATATCTCTTTTATCTCCTTAAAAATCTATAAAACTTTAGTACAAATAATAGTAAAAATAAATAAAACATCATTGGCATGAAAGAGTAAATACACATTTTATTTTTCATTTAAGTGGCAGCTGTACCACGCCTGACAATGAATGCTCTGTTTTATTTTTATTAGTAATTAAACAATTAACCCTTTGTGCGCCACAAAGGACCAATTCTGAGGCTCCCCTCTGAGCGAAATTTTATACTCATTGAAGGCGCATACTGGTGATTTTGGGGCGTTTATTCTCGAGGTGAAAGGAATACAGGAGCCCTATTTACTAAATGAGGAAGTCTCGCATCTGGGTACTAAAACGAAGGCTTAAATTAGATGTAGTTCTTTATACAGAGACGTATTTTTCATTCTGCGCAACCCTTTGTGGGCTAACTGGAATGTAATTTTCACAGAATGAGCACTAATTATGATTCTCATTGTGCTTCTTTCACTTTTTGAATTTGTAGTTTAAAATCTGCATATGTTTTGTCATAATATATATTTTTCATCATTATCTATTTACGTTAGCTCACAACTATGCATAGCCCTCCACTTTTATAAGCTCCTGTACCACTATCTCCCAAGTTCCTGTACCAGTCTTCCTTTTTTCTTAGTACAATAGGATACTACGTTATAAGTATAAAGTTAATTACTAATTCTTATGTCATTTATACTTATTAGTTTCGACTAAATAGACTTCCTTGATTATTTATCGGTAAGCAAAAGTAAATACAGATACAGTATCTCATCTCCATCCTACGAGGTACATAAATAGAACCAAAAGTCGTGGGACTCGAAAGTAATGCTTAGCTGAATGGTAATGCAAAAGCATTCGTAATTAGGTATAATTAGGGATCATCACGTTGTAGTGATAATTTCAAATTAAACACAAACATCGGTATATTTTATGATTTATTTAATAAAAATCTCTTTTGACTTGAACACGATCACTAAATTACAGACAAAGAAATAGGTATTTCGTGTAACATTGATATTAATTACGTTATGTATCAGTCGTAGCTTTAAACAGTAGAAATGCAAATTGACTGTACATTTAGAAGTAGTATTATTTAAAAATAAAATACATAATATTTATGATATACTGCCTAGAAAGGAAAAATTATATAAGTGAGAAAACATTTTTTGTTTATTAATCAAATATAAGATATAATTATTTTCAGAGATGCCAACAAATACATATTTCCGATAACAATCATTATAGATAGATCGTCATGTGATTAATTCGAAATATTGTACACTATAATATTTACATACATATATGTAGGTGAAAATAGGCCATTAATTAGGTCATTGATTCCAGCAAAAAGTGTTTGTAGTTTTCATAATAGAAATAACATTTTATACAGACGGTTTTGTACAAAACACACAATTTTCTGCAATTTTACTCATTTTGCAGTAAATTTCGTTGTTGAACAAGAAAGAAAGGAAGATAACCATTGATTTATTAGATTTCTGAATCTATTTAGTAATACCATTTTGCAAAGATATTATAGCAGTACAGTCAATCACATAATTTCGTATGCAGGGACACAAAAATAGGTAGAACGTATTTTTGTGAGCTTGTAATAAATGGATGACTGTACCTAATACAATATTAGCCCACAAAATAACAATAATTCTATTGTTTCTCGTCTGACCAGCATTGAATGTGTTTGTCAACAATCGCACTAACATTTGCTTATGCAGGCGTAGAAAGTTTCACAACTGGCCCACAATTCAGCTCGTCTATTTGATTAGTTATCCTGAAATTTCAGGAAAGCAGGAATATTTATACGACAATGGACTCAATTTCATTTATAAGCTGTAATATGTATAAGTATATTCGTTATAGTATGGACTCATTTTTGGACCAACCTGAGATTACAATAAAAGCTTCTTTAAATAGGAATATTTCAGTAAACAAGAAGGCAGACTTTGTTATTCATTTTAAATAATTATATTATAAGCATTGTTACTTATGGGCGACTAAATATAAAAACTGCGTTATTTTAGTCATCAGACTAAAATTGTAATTTGAAATAATTTCTCCTGTGCTAATAACAAATATATAATTTTTATAAATAGTAATGTTTGTAATTTAATATCGGCAAACACTAAATTACCCTATTTTTCTTTGCAGGTGTCAAATTATATATAAAACAAATACGTATGGACAAATCTCACATGAGTTAGCTCCAAAGTCAGTTTGAGACTTGAGTTATGAAATACTAACTCAGTGAAATAATTAATAATATCTGGTAGTAATCTCAGGTTATTCAACATTCAGATATCAATTAAAAAAATTATCAAGAAGTCTCGTCGTATTTTTAATAGTACATTCATCTTTAAAATTTTGTAACGTTTTAAGTTTTTGAAAATCGCATACTATATCTGTAGATAGGTACAAATTTGAGTAAAAAGGGCCTATTTTGCCATGACAGCGCGAATGTGAAATAAGATTACTTGAAAGAACATCGTGGAAATGACGAAATAAGGAGCGGTGGCAGGGCTGTGGATGGAATACAAATCAGTCTAGTTTTCCGACAGATGTGATATTGCCACGAGGAAATTATGACAAGAATGTTCTAACAATATAAACTACTAATTTATCATCCAGCTAAATAGAATATGTTTAAATATTATTTTATATGCATAAGTACGATTAATAATTTTATTGCACGGTCTATGTATTGTAGTGCATACTCAAAATGATAGATATGATTGACGCAACGAGATACGATTTTTAATGTTTATTAACTTTTTTATAGTAATTACATGAGCAAACACACACATATGTATATTAATGGTAAATGTGAACTGGAAATATATTAAAATGATATGCGTCGCTAATAATATTGTATGTAAAATGATTGTAAAATAAAAACGAAATTCCTTCTTTGAATAATTGATTTCTAAAGCATCGGTATAAGGTATACTTTAAAGTATTGTTTTTAGTGTCAATTAATATGTAACTTGCAATTTAAATCCACCGATTCATTTCTGTTTTATTTATAAAATTAAATGTACAACTGTAATGTATAATTAAGAAATTGGAAAGATACACATTTAGCTGAAAACATCTTCATCTATAGGCGAAAAAAAAGTAAACTATAAAATTTTAAACTGTATATCTTTCAGTTCAAGTTGTCATTGAGTAAGCAAACCGATGTTACACAACAGAGCGCGATCACTTGCTCTTCTCTTAATTCATCAAATTCATCGTAGATTTGTCATAGGATTTATTTTCAAAGAGCTGCTTGTACACACAACAGAAACAATAACCATTGTAAGTCGGAAAACTAGTGCAAAGTTGTAGTTTTCATTGAGTTTTAGTGTATGCGTTATTATTTACCCTTTGCTATTATCTAGTTATTGTAAGTAGAGAGTGTATTGCATGGAATAGCATAACAGGAAATAAAAGAGGGTGACAATATGTTTATTTTTTCGAACAATTGAATTGTATAAAAATTAAATGAAAATACTAAAAAGAATAAAAATATTCCACACCACAATATCCCAAATCAATCAGTTGTTCAATTAAGATCGATTGAAAATAAAATTTAACGAAAAATAATAAATATAGACGGAGAACAAATAAAGTTTTATTTTTTTGAGTTGATACAAATATTCATACTGTCATGGCTGGTTAAAATCTTCCTTTACAAGCGGTCTATGAAATTAAAATCAAGCGAACCCTTTGACGATGATATATATTACTGATATTATTATATAGTAAATTAAAAACAGTGCACCATCTTTTTTCATAGGTATTTACAAAATATACAACTATGTACTAACAATTATTAACATTTTCGTTATTTTGATGAATAACATTTAATTTATAAAACAAACTTTATACATGGTTCCTAAGAGGTATTAAAAATAAATAGGTTGGACCATCTACATAAATATAA
>JADGIL010040599.1:0-10215 GCA_020352625.1 Cactoblastis cactorum
AAATTCATTTATTCCGGATGGTTTTAAAAACTCCAGGGAAGAATGGTTAAATTTTCTACAATATGATTACGAAATTGTTGTTGTTCAGCAAATAAAATGAGTAAAATATTGTTTTGAAATCAAATAAAATACTATCTAATGAAAATAACATAAACGCACATCAATATACTAGCCTATACGCATTCTATTACCTCACCATTACAAACACAATTAATCAATCAATATAATTTATTTGCACAAAATGTAGTTACATATAAGGTGTTTACATTAGAAATATACTTTCTTCATACATTTTATCTCTTGCGGAGATATGCAAAATTACAAAAAATAAATGATGCTAGTTACTATGTTAATAATCCATTTTTTTTTTAAACCTCACTGCATTATACAAATGCTAGTGATGCGACACACGTATTGAATGAATAGACATTAATCTGAATCCTATTATTCTACTAATATAATAAATGCGAAAGTTTGTAAGGATGTATTATGGATGTATATTTGTTATTATTTCACGAAAAATCTACTAAACGGATTTTGATGAAACATCCAATTTATACTATATTTTATTTTATATTATATGTTTATTTTATACATATATTTTGGTAAGTTTGTATTTAATATAATAAAGAATAATCAATTTTGCACTGTATAAAATTTTATTGCATGCCAATTTTTTCCCTATTATAACGTAAAATTGATATTTCATTCTTTGAATATATTTTAATTTCTTCCCGGAAGAAATTGGAATTTTGTTTCTGTCGAAATAACGTGATTGTTTATTGTATTTTTTTAAAGTGAAGGGAACTATTTATTCGTGCGTGAGTCCGACTCGCACTTGTTTTTTTTAGCACGCGCATCGTGGCCGCCGATTCGTCACTGACAGAGTTAAGCAACGATTACGCCTTTCTACATCTAATTCTATATCTTAGACAAAGTAATAACCATACCTTATTCTGAGTTCTATATCTAAATTTTTGGCACTTATAACTATACCTCTGTCCTCGTATGTCCATTATTAATGGTCCATTATAGACGAAAAAAGTTTGACTTGGTAGTCAGCCTGACACTGACAGCTAAAAATTAAAAAAGTTACCGGATTCAACGGTTTCAGAGTCGGTTTATTTGGGTTTGGATCTAACTGCTTCCACCACTTTTGGCAAGATTCCCTCGGGCGTACGCGTTACATAAAATAACCGTCGCACAGTGTATACGACAAAAAGGATAAAAATAGATTTTCTCAGTGAGTTGCGTGTTAGTGTCTCAGACATTTTTGTTTTCAAATGACATACATACCGTGTCTCGCATTATTAAAACGTATTAGAAATCGAAGTGAAATTTATTGAAATCGCTTAGCTGTAAACATTGAATAAATTTTTTGTTTGTGTTTAACTACAGATCTATGTATCCAGACGCTATACCGGACTTGTTGATGAACGGACTGCAGCCGTATGCATTTCTATAGTGATTGTGGAGTGAATTAAATTAGTAAAATGGCTTATAACGTCGAGCCTATGGATATAGACACTCTAGAAGGTGATTTTGACAATAAAGAAAATACTTTTCACCATAGTAATGTATTACCAAGGACCCCGTGCACAGAGAAAGGCTATGAGGAGCTGGACGTGTCCGAACTCAATATGAAACTGAGGTACTCTATTACTCCAGCTTCTTCTCCTATGTCTAAGAGCTATACAGCAAACTGTCTTGATAATAAGACCTCTGAATGTGTAGATAATACTTTGAATTCAATTGATAATGCAAATTTAACCCGTTCCTTCAATTCAATGCTAACTAAAAGTGATACATCTAAATCTTCTAAGCTCCAACCTCTTCAGCTACATGTGTCTGATCAGTTGTTGGATAATAATAGAAATACTTCTGTGTTAAGGCCACTGGAGTCTATTGTCATCGGAGATGACAATAATGTTACTGTAACTGTTACTGAAGCTCATGATATTGACGAAAATTTATCTTTGCCGAGTTCCACATCATCAGCTCTGCATACTCCAGAAGCTACAACTCCTACTAAAGAGATTCCTAAAAATGATGGTGGTTCACCTATTATGAGAGGATTAAAAAGTGTATTGAACATGTTCCGAGCCTCCCAAAGTCCTATTCCACTTACAGAAAGTGAAGATAATATAGTAAATCATGATATTAGCAGCCCAGTTGATGAACCTACATCTTCAGAGAAAATTCAAGTTGCTTTAGCATCCACACCCATTGCTGCACGAAAAAAAAAGGAGTCATCATCTAAGAGAGGGAGCCCATTAAAAGAAAGCATAGTTTTTAATGAAGACCTTGAAAAAGAATTATTATGGAAAGATGAAACTACAATTTTATTCAGTGAAGAGAAAATTCCTATTCATAAGTTATTTTTTCAACAAACAAAAAATGTGGTCCCTCCGTTGCTTGAAAAGGTTCCAACAGCTGATATGAGTTTGAATGAAACTGTTGAGTTTATGGATATCTCGAACAATGATTCTATAATAAATAATAATACCATCACAGAACTAACTGATGCGACACCTGTTCCTGAATCTGATAGTGAATTTGTTGACTGTGAAACAACCTTTACACAGCAATTGGATGACAAAGAACAAGTGGATGATAAAAAAAATACAGAATCAGATAAAGAACACACAGCTACATTGGCGAGTGTTGTTTCTGGATGTCACCAAATGGTTAAAAGGACTGTTCAAGAATTGGAAGCACCTAAAATTGAAGCATGTAATAAGAAATTTATTGATACAACCAATACTGAAGAAATACATGCAGCCGATCAAGATGTCTCTGTAAAAACTATTGAAGAAATTAATGCTTCTGTGAGACTATTGGAAACAAATTCAAACCAAAATAACGAAGGAAAATTATGTTCAGCAACTTCAATTAAACCTGGTAATGAAAATAGCACATTAGAATTACAACCACACGAAACAACAATTAGTTATGAAGAAAACACGTCAGATCTTTCATCAATAGCTGTTCAAGATGTTGAGGTACATCCAATACAAGATAATAAACTCCTTGATGCTACAGTAAGTATTGAATTAAATGAAAAACCTATTTCTGTATCTACTTTTATTATTAATAGTACAGAAAATCTAACACAAGTGGCTTCTAACAGCAATAACGAACCTCCAAATGCTGCTAGAATAGATGATAAGTTTATGTCGATTCTTGAACTGTCTACTGAAAATAAAAATGTTCAACTGAATGCTACACAAGAGTTGAAAAGTGAACAAATATCTAACGTTGTCATTAATGCTGCACAAATTATTCATTCTCAATCAGAAAATACAAACAGTACTGTCTTGTTAACATCTGACAATGCTGTATTACTTTCTAAAAGTGTAAATAATGTTAATCAGGATATAGATATTCAGTTAAATAACAGTAACTTACAAGATCCCTCAAATAACACTGCACCAATTTTGTCTACCAGGAAGATACCATCATCAACATTTGCATTAAACACTACTCAAGATGAAAATCTAGATGCTTTAGTAGTAACCGTGAATTCTACAAAAAAAGCAGCTTCATCAACATTTATCAAAGATATTAGTCAAGATTTTGAATCTAATATGTCTAAACTAAATGCTGAATCTTACTTGGCTTGTAAAATAAATGACGAATTTCTAGATGCCACTGTAACAGAAGAGTCTACAGAAAAACCAGTGTTATCTACATTCATCAAAGATATTACCCAAGATTCAGAATCTAACATTTCTGCAATTAGTATGCCAAAATCTGTAGAAACTGCTAAAATATTAGATTCAGAAAAGAAACCTGTATCATCGTCTTTCGTTACTGACATGAGCCAAGATCCAGGAGAAGAAATATCAGACATTGTTAATACAACAGAATCAGTGCAATCACCTGAAGATTTTCCTTGTGAAGTTCAACAAATGTTTGATCCTCAAGTTGTGAGTGATTGTATTGAACCCATTTCTGATGTTACTTTAGACAATGAAACAATGGAACTGTATGAGGAAACAAAAGTGAAAGTATATTTTGTTGCTGATACAGAGGCAGAAACTGAAACTAAAATATCAGCAATTAAAAAAGAGGAAAATGTAATCACAGAAGAAGTTCAGCCTAAAGGAAACCATGAACACAACTACAGTTATGAAATTCAATCTGAAGATATGAAAAATATTTGTGGCGGTGATGCTACATTAAAAAATGATAAATATGATTGTAATATATTTGATAATTCTCTAAATGTAATATTACTGGAAGACAAGGGATCTGGAGAAAACTTACCAGTGAATATACCATTACCAGATGACGATATTGAATGTGAACACTTGTCAACTGATGAACTTGCACATGAAAATACCGCAACTAATATTGGTGTTCTTCCTGATGCTATAAATGGTTTAGATTCTTCTAAAATTAAAGACGCAAATCAAATTGACGAAGTGCCAATCAATGAAATATATCACGAGAAAGTACCAGCTGATGAAATAACCTTTATTTTAGATGTTAAAATAGAAGAACTACTGGATTGTGACCATAAAACATTGGCTCAAAATAATAATTCTGATTCCATTGGAAGTAAAATTTCTGAGTTAAAAGAAAAGTTTGTTTTGTTTGAAAATAGTATTGATTTTGCTCCAACAATTAAAAATAATATTAAGGAGGAAAATGTTTCAAAATCAGATAATCTACCGGAATCAATGGAGATAAGTTACAACAAGCACGATAATTCGAGTGTAGGAGAATTTAATCAAAATCTTGCTAACGAAACATCGAATATTATGGAGTCTATAAGTACGTTGAACAAGCTTTCTGATGATCATATCCATACTGAAAATGAATTAATAGATTATAATATGAAAGTAGATAAGCCTTCACTGAAAATTATTAATACTGAAAATAGAGAAGTGTCAGAATCCTTACAGTTAAAGGCTAATTCTGAAAACGACGATGACAGGAAAAATGAGATTATACAGGCAGAAATTATAGTTTCTGAAAATAATAGTCCTTGTGTTTTAGTATCGGTTGAAAAGGAATTCGAACAGAAAAGCGATGGCGGTTTTGAGGACGATTTTGAAAAGATTGATAATCCATTTGTCAGTAAGTCAAAAATATCTATTTCACCACCTACATCTCCGCCTATTGCTTCTAAAGGATACAACTATAATTTTGAAGAAATTGATGACCCATTTGCCACTAAGACTAAAATAAGGACAACTCCACCTCTAGATTCTCCCCAGAAAATTGTTAAATCAGAAGGAAAAGTTGAATTCCCAAAAAAAGCTCCAGTTAATAAAAACAAGCGAAAATCATGTCCAGTCAGACCCAAACCAGCAATTACCAAAAAGAACATTAATAGTAGTTTAGATGGCTCCCACTCTATTCAATCTATAATAGAGAAATCTAATCTTATTAATAAAAATTATGAGATGGATGTGAAATATGACGAAAAATCTGAAGAAGTTAGAGAAGAAATTTTACATGACAATATTAATACAGAGTTAAATGTGATTGAAATAGAACGTAACATGAATAACATATCTAAATCGATTTCGGAAGCTGAAAACGCAAAGATTAACTTTGAAAACAAATCTTATATATCTTCGGAAGTAACAAATATTGAAAATGTATCTACAACATCAACTGCTCCATCGTCTTCAGATCAATCTATTTATTTATCAGCAGGAACATCTTCAAATGAAAGTATAAAAATGACAAATGTTTTCAACCTGCCAGAAATCGATGATATAAATTTTAATCCTTTTGCAACCAGATCAAAAATTAGTTTATCGCCCCCGAAATGTTTAGAAATGGGTGAACCGATCGAAACTAAAATTGATTCTCAAAGTACAATCGAGAATGCCAATATCAATTGTGTAGCAGATACGTTACATAATTCGCAACAAAACAAATCAAGTACTGAAGAAAAAGATTTGTCTTATGCTAGTATTACCACTTGTTCGTCTAAAGACGACAAAAACACAACAGTTCGGGAAGTTCACACCGATGATGATGATACTATCGAAGGACCTTTCCTGGACACTGAGGATAAAGAAATTACAGAATTGGGTTGTCGAGATGAGGTGCAAAATAAGGAACTAGTTGGACTGGATCTAGAAAATGATATGATGGAATTTTCAGACTTGCCACCTCAAGATAATGAAGATAATGAGCTGTTTATAGATGCTGCTGCATATGAATTCTTACTTAATCAGAATAAGAGTAATACGGTTATGGAAAGTGGTAAAGAGAGTCTATTTCTTAAATTTGACCCTTTATTTGCTAAGAGATTGTCTTCTGAAGGTATTGCCGCTGCTTTAAGCAAGTTACAAAAAAGGCAGAGTACTCCTAAAAATGTATCCAAGATGCCACCATCAGACAGTTCAGAACTAGCTGTTGCCGGTCCCACAACATCAAAAATCTCTTCACAACATCTGGATAGCACTGAAGATATAACTGAAGATTTAAATATTACTACAAAACCAATGATGGTGGTCACGCCCGCTGTAAATCCAATCGCTAAGCCGCGAAAATCAACGACTCCTGCGAGCTCTAACCGTCGCTCTATCACATTCACATCTCCTGCCATTGCCGTTATTGATAGACTTTTATCCTTGAGCGCCAATAATTCTTTATTTGACCAAAACACAACTATACCATTTGTCAGTAGAGAGAATGACGAAGCTGAACAGGCTTTAACGCAACTGCGAGAACTATTGGCCGAAAAAGAAATAAATGTTTACAATTTAAAATCTGAAAGTAAAGAGTTGAAGGAGAGACTGTTGACGCTTGAATCTCAAATGAAAGTTCTAGAAATAGAGAGCGAGGAACGATTGAAGAAAATAAACGAATTGAATGAGAAATTGACAGAAAAATCGAAAATTAATAAGAGCATGGCTGCTGTAGTTGAAGAATATGAGAGAACGATCGCGAGTCTCATAGCTGAAACGGAGCGAGACAGAAAGAAGCGGGAGGATGAGCGTGCGCAGCTGATCAAAGAGAGAGACGAACAAACTGCTCATTTGGCGAGTATGGAAGTGTCTTTTAGTGATCTGCACAGCAAATATGAAAAGAGTAAACAAGTTATTCTCAGTTGCAAAGCCAATGAAGACACTTACAAAAAGTCAATAAAAGAGTTTGAAGGAAATCTAACAAAAATGCAGAATAATTATGAAATGTTGAAACAACATGCAACTGCGAAGTTGAATCACGCCAACCAAGAGCTGGAGAAGATGAACAGAGCGCACGAGTCTGAGATGCTCAAGTTGAATGCGATGATAAAGAGGAAAGAGCTGCATATAACCTCGTTGGAGGAGACCCTAGCGCAGAAAACGAAGGCCAATGAAGAACTTACTGCAATTTGCGATGAACTGATCAACAAAGTCGGTTGATTTATCGATAAGAATAACCTTTGTTTTTACAGTGTCAGTAATGCGAGTCTTGTTCACTACCGATAACGGCTGTGTAACACGGATATTATTTTTGGACACAATAATGTTTACATTAAATTCTTTTGAAAATAGAGCGACTTGAGGTTGAGTATTTTTATTTCCTCAATATTTTCAGTGCAGCTTATGTACTTATTTAGTGATAAGTTGCATTAAGCAGCGACTAGTCTCTTACGCGTGCCAAACTACAAGTGCCTAATATAATAATATTCCTGTCGTATTGTATAAAGACTGCTGCTATGTGATATGGAATTCGATTTTAATAGCACTTAATAGCTTTTGGTGGAATCTAAATTCATATTTTTAAAGCTGTTATAATTTAACACATTCTAATTATGCTGGTCATAATTTTAAATGTGAGAATTTCCTGTTAATGAAAGTTACATTTTATCCGTTTTTTATGTTCCATGTAACTGAAAGTACATATTATATTTATTTTGTAAGGTACCTTTAAAATTTTTAAATATTTTTTGGATCAATATTGTAAGTGAAATATTTTTGTAGATATGTTCGAAGATTGTTGATAGGTACTATTTCCTCTGCATGTTGTTTAGAGATTAGATATTTCAAAAATATGTTTATATTTCCAAAGTTTGACGAATGTAGTTTCTAGTATTTTTATATAAGCATCCAATAAGTTTGACATTGTAATTTCGAATATTCAGATCTAATAAAAATCATGATACATTGGTTTGTAAAAATCAGTCGAATAAAGGAATCAACCAGTGTTGCCAAGTGGCAGTGTGTTACCTTTATTAATATTAAAATGTTTATATCACATTGATAAACCAGTAAATAACTGTGAATGTTACAAGAGCCAATACCATGACATATCTTAAATTTTCTAAAATTTATAGTGTTTATTATTGTCAGTGTATCATAGTGACATCATATCGCAATTTTTTTTTAACAATATGTTGTGATTTTTAAATCGCTTGTCTAAATACAGTTAACAAAATTGAGAGTTGTTTCAAGACAATATTTCAGCATATCATGTACTTTAATTTTAATATTACATATATATTGGCGGACACTAAATTAAACTTGTAATTTTCTAGATTTAGTTGATAGCATGGCAACAATGGCATAAAATGTCCGAAAAATCAGATTAGCAAGCAATTTAAAAATCTTACTTTCGTTGAGTAAATTAGTAAGTGAAAACATCACACTTATTATAATTAGGCTATCCCACGGATCATTGTCATCGGTCCGCCGGTGGGTTACAAACATCTGCATAGAATGGCTCATTATGATTGAAGATAAGATTTCTAGATGTCGGAAATGTAACGCGGAGAAAAAAGCTATTTTGAATGATGGTGTTGCGTCACTTCTGTAGATTTGTTAAATATTTTAGTTAATAAAGTTGACATTTTCAATAAGCTGTTTTCTTTTCAAACCATTAACTAGTCTAGATTATTAACTATAATTGAATAAAAGAAATTTAAATTCCTGATTTGCTTCTATTTGTTTTGTAAGAAATTAGTTGCAATTTTACGTAAAATTAATTAATAAACAAGTAATTATTAATTCCAATAACATTTTAAGTTATAAAAATTGAAAAAATTATGGACTTAAAGCATAATATGCATTTTTACCATGTTACTGTGGAGCATTGCAAGTTTTTTAACGCGGCTGAAAAAGCAATAATGTTTTGTATTGTATCTATTTTGATGGCACATAACAGTGCCAGCCGGTACCATGTCTGTTCATAGCAATAATACAGCAGGTCATCGAACTACCATGCCGGGCACAGCTTTTTGCTGCCGAGATTCGTCCGGAGAGGGTCTGTTGGCGGTTTCGTTGCCATGACGACGAATAATAAACATTGTCAGACATTTAATGTCAATACAGAGCAAATTGACCTTGAGGAATATGCTCGCGTGATGTATGACGAGACGGTGGTGGTGGACGCGAAGGAAATAGACAGCCCGGTGATTTCTGACGAGGAGGAAGTGCTGAGGAGCGCCATGTCGAAGTTTAATCCTCCGGCGCGGCACACGGCGCGCCACGACTTCGATTCGGACAGTGACACCGATTCGGAACCCGACAAGTTTTTGAATAATGCCTCGGAAGAAGATCAGGTCGGTTTTTGTGGATGCTTCAAAAGAGGGTGATGAATTTGCTTTCTAAAATGTTGACAATCTCGCTTGTATTTTTAAAAGAATAGGTAAATATTTGTTACGCACACAAGTAATCTTACAAAATAAAGATATATTTTTAAGTGGTTAAAAAATAAAATCATTATGAACCTTTTATTGACCTCAACAGTTGAAACAAAAATAACACTTGGCAAATCGATACAAAATTGAGACTGGACAAATTTTTACCGTTGCACTTAATGATTTGTTCATGACAAATCAGAATCGAAACTGTAAAACCCGGCCAAGTGCGAGATCGACTCGCGCACAATAGGTTCCGTACCATTTCTAAGAAAAACGACAAAATATCACGTTTTTTGTGTGTGAGCCCCCTTAAATATTTATTTAATTATTAATATTTTAAGTTAATTTATAAATACATATTCCATGAATATTTCAAGCGTCTACTTATTGACGTTATCAATATACAGCAAAATTAAGCAAAAAGAAATCACATTTTTTGCATAGGACCCCCTGAAATATTTATTTTCATTTAATTATTTATTTTTAATTTTACTATATAAATACATATTCTGTAAAAAATTCAAGCGTTTATCTGTTATCGTTATCAATATCGAGCAAAAAAAATCAGGTTTGTTGTATGGGAGCCCCCTTAAATTCTTTAGTATTTGTTGTTGTAGCGG
>JADGIL010040603.1:0-11888 GCA_020352625.1 Cactoblastis cactorum
GATACAAATACTATACCCAAATATATTTTATTACAAGATCATACATACTATAATGCGAAAAGACTTTTTCCCCGACCTAATAACAACCATCTTCTTCTTGGTATTGGAAGTAGAAATAGCGATTTTAGAAAAATTCAAGATCAAAAGCTTAAACCCAAAATTAAAAAATCAAGAATAACTTCAGTAGTACTAACTAAATACACCTTATAATTATTTAATTTCTAATCAAAAATGGCGATAAACTGATCAAACCGCAATGTGTAATTATGACGCTGGAGGTTTTCTCATTTTAATAACTATGGATATTTTTCATTCTGAGTCGAAAGTAATTTTAACTTCATACCAACAAGTTAAGCGGGAAATGAAAAAGGATTTTTATTTTCCAGCCAATGGACCCGTTTATGAAATAATGTAATTGGGCGAAGTCTTTTGTCAAATTATCTCGTTAAAATATATTATAATATTCATTTCAATTAAGCGTTATATGGAAATGGAGATTTGGTGGCTTAATACTCAAAACTGGCGAGGGTGTTTCTATAGCTATGTACATTAGTACTAAAAAAGAGAAAATACCCATGGGGTTGTATGTAAATCAGAGAAAAATTAGGTTATCTTCGAAAGTACTGGCTCAAACATTTAAAAAAATTGAAAATAATATATTTTATTAAAAAGGGAACCGACTTCAATNNTTTTTCAAGTCGGTTTAAATACCAAAACCGTCTCTTATGTATAACAAACACTCTTCTGCAAAGCAAATCATAATCGGTCCAGCCAAACGCGAGATAATTGCGGACAAACATACATTATACACATACAGGTCAATCCGAGAACCTTCTTTTTTAAGTCGGTTAAAAACCAGAAGTCACATAGACATAGAATTTAAACCCATAATTCCCACGAGAACATGAGTAGCACGGGTAAAACTGCTGGACGCCAACGATTATTATTTATAACTTCGTCCGCGTAGATTTTACAATATTTGCAATAAATAAAATTATATTCCTCGGGAACTGTACATTTTTTTAGGATAAAAAGTTTATCTTTTATTCTAGGTCATAGACCATAGCTGTGCCAAATTTCATTCAGATTCGTTTGGTAGTTTTTGTGTGATACGCATACAAACATACAGACAAAATTTTTAAAAACAATAGTTTTGGTTGTATAGGTACTATAAAGAGCCCCTATATACATATATAATTATTTAAATATCTTCTATGTACAGACATTAGTTACATTTTATGTAGGTATTGATATTCACTAAATTAACGTTACAGTCATACATCTTCTATTATAAAATGTACTTCATATTCTGCTGACAACATATCCTCGCTTAAGTTCTAACACCCAAATATCATTTGAATTTTGCATGTCATTTGATAGAGGCTCAAACCTCTTAGACCAATTAAGATCAATGATTACCAACGTCCAATCTATCTATTTTTAAATATTTTCTTAGAAAAATATATATGTATGTAAATTTTTGCCCACAATATATATATAATGACACGGTTTTACTGCTCTACTGAAAACTTGCAATATTTGACTTCCACAGTGTAATAGAACTCAAGTGACGAAATGTAGCTTTAAAATCAACACTTCCCTTAGCAACTATTAGGATATTACAGACTTGAATCACCTGATTATACGAAAAGAAAGATGATTCCGTGCTTCGGAAGGCATGTTAAGCTGTGGGTCCTAAACGCCATCTACCTTTTGTATAAACCTATCCTAGGATTGGTTCTGGTTTATCCTTTGAATTGCGGAGGTCAGGCAATAGTCGCTCTGTTTAAAAACCAGTAATTTCACCAAATCTAGCTTAGGTAGTGAACCCCTCTCTGCTCCGGGCTCTGAAGCTTCACAGCTGAGGATGCGAACGGATAAACTCTCGGATAAGTTATAGTAGTATCGTTGACAATACAAGTTACAAGATAGATATCTTTCTCCGAATTAGATTCAGATAGAGAAGTCAGAGTCAAAAGTCATGAGATACGAAATCGGCGAAAGGTTTCGTTATCCAGACAATATTGTAAAAAATCTGACAAATATTCTGTATTTCTATTATGTAGAGTTAGCAAGGCATTTCGGGATAAAATGCTAGGCTAAAATAAAAGGCTATGTGCCTGTTCCAGGTGTATATCCTACCCTGTAAGCACAGCGAATATCCAAACAAAAGTTACAAGTTAAAATTACTCCAAAGTTACAAACTATACCTATTTATAATATTAGTAAAGATTATAAGTAATTATATTTTTGTATTTTTGATTGTACCAAATTAACTTAAATACTACTGGCCCCATTTTGATAAAATTTGGTACAGATACAGTTTATTATACCTATCGAGAGTAATGTATGCAATTTTTGTCCCGTAATTGGCACGGTAACGGTAGTAGCGCTGGCACATCCCTAGTACGGTCGCTAGGCATATATTGCAGTGTATATATATAATGTTATTGGGGTGCACAAACTAATTTCAGCGTTCATCCAGGACAGTTACACAACACGCTAAATAATAGCAATGCTTGGTAATTACACCTGTATGCGTTCTAGAAATAAATGAATCTGAATCTAAATATTATATTTTTTATCTTGGTACGAGGTAAAATAAAAAAATATATATATCTTTTTCAGTCTTTATTATTGTTTTATGAATCAACAAATTAAACTACTTTCTTTTAATTAGGACCGGCCTCTGCTAAAGCGGAGACGTAAAATGAAGAGCTGTGTTTTAAACAACCACCAATCCAACCAATCTCCAGTCTCCGGTCAGCTTTAGATACCATCGAGCGAAGATGTAACCTTTATGTGTCGTGATCTAGCTAACGAACAGTGCCTTGCAAACTGGCAATGGCCGACCGGACAGCGGAAAGGAGAGATGTGAGCAGCGTGTAGTAAACGGCCCCATTACAGAGCTATACGAAATGAATACATTTACACCTACAAGTAATTAAATTAATAAGACTCCCGACACACGACAAACTTTTAACACCATCTTTTTGCGTCGGAGGTTAAAACATAGCTAAGAAAACTTGATTAAGTCACCTTTTTAACAAAATAATAATTATCTCAATTAGTTTACCCGTTTTGGATCTATGATGACACAGACAGAACTTGGGCTTAAAAAACAACTGTTGTTAGTATGTATTTCTCCTCAGCTTTGGTAGATACACATTCGTTGCAATAATATATGTATCTTCTTGTGCCCTCTTCGGACATCTCCGTATATCTCGGTTTTGGTAAAGTCCGGTATTAATACTCGTATAACTAGTATGTCATGACATAAGCCTATATTGATAATTGATGTACGCTTAGTCATGCCGAGCGGCAAAGCGGAACACTTACACTAACACATTATGAATTCAAATTAATTAATCTACATACTGCATCCTTTATATGAATTAAAAATAAACCAACTAATATTAGGTAACATATTTATTATTAAAACCGACCAAGTGCGAGTCAGACTCGCGCACAAAGGGTCATCATTAACAAAAACTAGAAAAAAGGCGGCTCACATAAAACAAATCACGTTTGTTGTATGGGACCCGCCCTTCAATATTTATTTAATTTTAATTTAATCTTTAAAGTAATTTATAAATTCATATTCCATGACTATTTCAAAAATTTACTTTGTTGCCGTTATTATTATTGAGCAAAATTAAGCAAATCACATTTGCTGTATGGGAGCCCCTTTTATTATCATATTCTATAAAAAATTCAAGAATCTATCTATTATTAATATTCATATCGACCACATAAATTACGTTTGTTGTACGAGAGCCTCCTTTAACATTTATTCTAATTTTTTTTCTAGTGTTTGTGGTTGTAGTGGCAATAGAAATATATCATCTGTGAAAATTTCTACTGTCTAGCTATCACAGCCTGGTGACAGGCATATAGCCTGGTGACAGGCATACAGACAGACAGCAAAGCCTTAGTAATGGGTTCTCGTTTTACCCTTCGGGTACGGAACCCTAAAAATCATCCAAACATTGCTACAGTGGGATGATTGTGGGAAAGGGCGATTACTAAAAACTTCTTTATACATAAATGTAACTATATTGTACATATCTTAATATGTACAATATTCCACAGCTAATACACATTTTAAAACTATTACATTTTTATGCCTTATATAGCAGTTTAAACATATAACAAATTATATTTTTTACTCTTACTTAGATTATAGATATAAATAAAAGATTATAGATAAAAGAAAATCACGATAGGAAACGATGACGATGTATATGTATATGTATGTATGTATTGTTTGTTTTTGCACAATTAAAATCAGTATTTTGTTCGTACTTTTGTGCTTGAACATAAGTATGTGTGACTATTACTTTACGCTTATTTAAATTATTTCACTCTTTTATGTACTTATGCATGATAAAAAAATATGACAGGTTATTAATAGGTTATAAAAAGCAAAATAGATATCTTAACGATAAAATATAAAATTCTCGAGTAAAATACTTATATTTTCAGAATTACTTTTTCATTACGTATATTTTAAGATAAAAGGTCCAAGGCAATGATTTCATTATAATTATAATAATATTATTATGTAAAAGTTAACAGTTAGTTACTTTTCATTGCTATTGTACAATTAAAGCATTAAGGCCTTTTAATCCTACTGAGATGATTTGGGTTCGTAACTTTGATTAATAAATTAATAGGAGATTTTTAAGTCTCTTTTAGATTTTCTTTTAGTTTACTGAAGTTAGACGGTAGCCATTATAGCCATTATGTTAAAAACTAGTGACTTTATGAAACCATAGTTTAAATCATAATTTTAATCATAGTTTAGTTTGCGGTCGCCTGATTCTAACTCTTCATCGCTGAGGATGCAAATCGGTAATTCAAAAGTGTCTAATTCAACTGGTTCATCAAAGAAACTGCTTTACGAGGTATTTGTAGTTATTTGCTATTGGGAAAAGTTTTTCTCTAATTAAGAGCCACTTTAAAGATATGCGACACGTTGTATTATAATAGTATAGTACATATATTATTGGAAAGCACTGCGGAGTATTACAGTCCGTAAGTTTTCATGCCCAACAATACGGCATTAGTTTGAAATTGACAATGTAAAAGTAAACGTATAATTCTTATCATTAAACACTTCTTAAATTCTTAAACAAGATTTGAAATATTTATCTAAAGTACTGTAACATACGCGACATTTTTAGGCTTCAATGTGGACGGCAAGTGAAAATGGAATAGGCATGTTGAATTCACGGCTAAAAAGCTTAGTTCAGGATTTTTTTTTCAGATGGATCAGACAGTGTACTGATATCGAAACGGCTAGACTTGGATACTTTAGCTACTTTTACAACATTATGTCCTATGGATTAGTTACGGGGCAATGCTGATGAGATTTAGGTATAATACTCGTGATGCAAATAAGAGCAATACGTTTTTTTATAGATTGAAACCTCGTGATTCCCTAAGAGAGCTATTTAAAATGATCAACATTCTTACATTTGCAGTCCAGTATATACAATGTTTTACTTATGGTGAAATCCAACTTAAACTTTTTTATAAAGCGATACGACATACATAGTTATATATGTAAACACTCGCATTAAAAATAAACTAAGAATGCGAAGATTTATGTAAGCTAAAGAAAGTTTGCCAGTCTTTCGTGGGTCAAAGTATACTAATATTTAATAAGCTTCCCCAGAAAGTCATAATTATGTCCATAACCAAATTATATAGAACATGAATGTTTGCATGCATCATATAATTAATGTATTATACACTATAAACCATTACCTGAATAATAATTACGAATGACTCTCCTAATAATATCAAAACTCTACATAATGAAATTTCTTCCTGTTATATTTCTCTAAAATGCATTTCTTTTAATACATTAAAATTTCTGAATAAATATTTTGACGACCTCCTTAGTGTAACGGTTAATGTTCTTGACCGCTACTCAGGAGGGCCCGGGTTCGTTCCCAGGTCAGGTTAAGATGAAGATGAGCTTTTTCTGATTTCTAGGTCTTGGATGTTTATTTGTATGTGTATTTATTATAAAATATAATACCGTTCAGTTAGTATCCCTTAACACAAGTCTCAAACTTATTTTGGGGCTACTCAATCTGTGTGATTTGTCTCTATATCTATTCTTGTTTCTTATTATTTATTTTGATTTTAATGCTCATATAGTCTATCTATTGACACTTGACCCTGTCTATCTCATATGGGATAAATATATAATACTACTGCACTATTTATCTAATCTAATATAATAATTTTAATAGTAAGAAATGTAAGTGTTAGCATAGTCATAGTCGAAAAGTTGTCGGTGTCACCACATTCACCTTAGGAAGCTTGGAATTTGGCGAGGAATAATGCTATAAAGCTAGGGGCGAGCGAGTGGCGTTAGAGCGAGCGTGCGAGGAAGGGCGGCCGAAGCGGGCGGCGGGGCGAGCCACCCTCGCGAGGGCGTTCGTCGCTAGGTCGCAGTTTGCTCGGAGACGACGCGCGTTGCGCCCGCGGCCTCTAGTTCCGACGCGACCCCGCACTTGCCATGGTCTCGCACAAACTTTCTGTGGACGTTTAACTTAATTTCGTGTAAAATGAAAGAAACTGGACGAGCTCGCAGATCTGCCTACAGTTTTTCCAGGTTTGTATCATACTTTTCGATAATTTTATTATTATATTTGTCACAAGTTGGTGTTTACTTAAACTTCAGGTGCCGTTCGGCTGTTGGCGAAATATTTGTGTTTGTGCTAGCGATCGTTTATGTTGCTGCGCGATTCAAATCTGGTTTTAATATTAAACAAAGAAATTAAATTTTGGGGTTTAAATTATACTTTCTAGCTAAACAATAAAATAATACTAACTCAAATGGCATGCATATACCACCTGATAAAAAGACTAAAAAATAATATCGAGTATAAAATTTAAATAATATTTACTTAGGTACCTAAAATATATTTCAAATATGTTGGAGTAATGAGTAGGTAAATGGTAAAATAAATTTTCAAAATAATACTCTTTTTACAATTAATGAATTCTATTTATTCTTTCTTTGGTTTATTGGTGAACCAATGGTCTTAGTAGGTACAAGTTTAATGTTATTATAATTTTTATCGAAATTAAAAAAGTTAAATTACATTACAAAGTTCACGTCAAATAAAAACATCTTCGACATTAATGTTTATCACGCTAACTCGTCACTTTTCGAAACTTTAAAAAAGAAATTGAAATGCTAAATCACTTCGTGTCCAACATTTAGTATAGTCTAAGCTTTATAATACCTACTACTTATGTTAAAATGATACAGATATAATATCACTTCTTTATACCTAACGGGGTACACAGAACCAAGTGTTATCACACTCGAAGCTCAAGTTCTATGAAGGCTTATTGTTGGAGTAGAGATTCAATATATATGTAAGTATATAGTGACAGGTTGCTAGTCCAACGCCTATGGGAGGATGTGTTAAGCCCTTTCCCTTGATTGACTTTTTCAATCCGCGAAATCAGCATGAAAAATAAATAATTACATATTGCATCATTGAGTAAATAATGCAAGTTAATTTGGAATGTCCAGACAAAAAATGTTACAATTTAAAGATTGTCTGAATAGGAGTCGTGTTTATGACACTTACGAGGAAAAATCGGTCAAGTGCGAGTCGTATTCGCTCATGAAGGGTTCCGTACCATAATCTATACCAAACGGCAACTATTCTGTTGCCATCAATATCGAGCTAAAACGTGCAAAAAAATAGTTGTGTGGGAGCCTACTTACCTTAAATGTTTGTTTAATTTTATTATACATATTTTGTAAATATTTTAAGTGTCTGCCTGTTATTGTTATTAATATCGAGCAAAAATAAGCAAAAATATCACGTATTTTGTATGGGAGCCCCCTTTAATATTTATTTTCGGTATTTGTTGTTATACCGGCAACAGAAATTTAAAATTTCAACTGTAGCTATCACGGTTGTAGTATCACGGAGATACAGCCTGGTGACAGACGGACAGCGAAGCCTTAGTGATAGGGTACCCGTTTTACCCTTCGGGTACAGAACCCTAAAAATAACGATTGCTTATGGTTTTATCCCATAAAATGTACGAACGCTTCAGCAAATAGGTGAGTTACCTAGAGTGGTGAGTGGTTTTGAGCTCACCACTCAAAGACTTTATAATTGCCACTTTTCTTGTATTAAAGTATCTTTGACGAGATTGTAATATTTCTTATAGTAAATTTTTGACACGAAGATATCTTAATATTATTAAGAAGCAAAATCGGCCACGACACAAAACAGTCCAATCGAGAAATAAATCAATTTTGGGAATCCGGAAGAATCCAATCATATTTATTGGATGGAACCTAATAAAAATATATCCTGGGCAGACACAGGCGCGCATTATTATTAGATCTCGACAATCTACAAGTCTCGCTGGCGTTATTAAATTATTATAGCACTAGGTTCGTTTAATGACAAATTTTGAACTTATTACTCAGGCTTTGCGACCTATACGAGAGATTACAAAAGATTGTTGACTGTACTCAACAGGCGTCCCGGCAATGAAAATAACTTTAAATCTTTAATTTAAGATGAAAGACAACGTAGGTTCTAATACGACACGTTTTGTGTCAGTTACAAAATAAAATAACTGTATTAAAAAATTAAAAATTATAACATTTTCCAGAGTGTTCGATTGACTTTATTTTGATAATTATGATTGACATTAATTTAAGAAATTTGTTTTGGCATAATATTGCCACACCACACAGTATTTAAAATTAGAATTATAAAAAAAGGATTGCTTCTGTTTGTTTGTATGATTAATTTATAAAATCGGAGGATAGGGCCTCAGCCTCTTCCTCTACGGTCCCACCGCCACCGTGTTCTGCGCCATGGTCGCGCTTGGTCGCGGAGGACAGGGAGAGCATCGCAACGCAATACCAACAATCCTTTTCCCCTGCGGCCCCTACTACGACTGTGGAAGTAGAGAGTTCACCCTCTTCTTTCATAGCCAGGCGTCTGCAAGGGCGGGATGCAATCCGCCCGAAAGCGCCACCCATACGGGCCCGGATATCCATCTACAGGTCTCGGGCCCTGGGTTCCTCTTGGCTTCGCTGCGGCTCCCGCACACCACAGCTATTGAGCCCCCCATCGCGTCAAGATGGGAACCCTTCGGGGGATATTTTACTGTTGCCTGTACCAACCCATTATTATTAATGTTGTAATTTAATTTTGCATTACAATACCTTTTGTTGTAGAAGAAACTTTCCAATAAAAGAGCGTTAATTTTCTATAAGCTAACCTGAAAATGTAAGTAAAGTAGTTTGGTGAGTTCAGAAATAAATTAAAAAAAAGCTTTATATTCTTACACGATCTTTCCATATAGCAAATGTCTACATAAATTTCGTTTCTAAATATATAATTATGTTATAAAAAAATTAAGACTAATGTTTGGTATTTAATTTTCAACTCCATAAAAGTCGTCAAACGATTTTAGTATTATACAACAACTTCACGTAGCAGCGCTGGTCTTGAATGTATCACGAATGTTCATAGTCATCTAATACCAACGACCAATAACCAAACGCAATTTTATCGTAAAGTTGAGCAAAGGTTTAAACCGCTGCATTAAAAAAAAATATTCATTGGTGGTTGTGTTGGTATGAGATTAAAAGGGGTAGAAATTATTATCACATCATATATTGTAGATAACTGTTTATAAATTTAGTAATTTAATATTTAATGTTGTAATGAATTAAGATAAAAAATATGTCTAAGTATTAGAAACAGTTATATTTCTTACCTTAAGTCATTCATAATATTAGAGGACAAAAGCCATTATGTTTTTGTCACTAGTAAGAGTAATTCGACAGAATAAATTGAATACACCAGCCTAAATATCGCTATAGCTCCAGAAATGGCACCAATTAATTTTATGAGCACTAATTAACCCGTTATGAGTATTTAACTGTACCTACATATACGAGTACCTACTTTATTAATTATTTCATAGCAACAAACTAGGGGTTAAACATTGTTCGTTTTACGTACTGTGTTTAGTTTTAGTTTATAGGGCAGGTTATGTAGAATTAAGTAGGTTGTCTGCATTAGAGATCTAGTGGATGACATTGTAACAGCCGCTACAAAGTCTGCAGTCGGTGCGGTGGGTGACCAGCGTCTCCAGGGTATGGGCTCGCTCATATACCAAACATTGTTGTGATCAAACAATAAACAACAAAGGAATACTACTGTATCTTCATTTACACAAGTTTCGGCGAAAACTTACAACATTGAAACGCGCAGCTTTTCAACAAGAGGGGCATAATTTTCGCCATGTTTGATGTAGGGTAGTTGGGAACTTTTTCCAAATAGTCTCCCTTAAAGCCGCAACATGGGTCGCGGTACACTTTAAATGTATTCGGGGGCTTATTTGGTTCCTTTTCAAATTACAGTCACGTTACACGTACATATCCTTTCATATCGGTGCAGCACTGGCTCTGTGTTCTCCATTGGGAATAAAAATTTGGATTTTGCAATATCTACATACAGTTTTCTCAATAAATCTTTATTTCTGTGATTTCCCACTTAGATTAAAACTTAGAACCAGTCTATCAAGATTTGGAGTCATAGTTTTGTTTTATATAAAAGAAGCGTATTTTTAGGGATCAGTACCCATAGGGTAAAACGGGAACCCTATTACTAAAACTTCGCTGTCTGCCTGTCATCGGGCTGTATCTCATAAACCGTTAAAGTGAAATAGTTAAAATTTTCACAGATTATAAATATATTTCTGTTGCTGCTTCAACCACAAATACTAAAAATTAGAATAGAATAAATATTTCATATCATATCATAAACGAGACTTTTTTGCTTGTTTTTGCTCGATATTTATAACGACAACAAGTAGACGCTTGAAATATTTATAGAATATGTATTTAATATATTAACTTTAAAAATAAATAATTAAAATCAAGTTGAACATGTATTTACGAAGGTCTATTGGCTTTCCCATATACCAGACGTGATTAATTTGGTCGTTTTAGCTCGATATTGACAACGGCAACAGCTTGAAATATTCACAGAATATTGACTTACATCATAAAATTGGTTTAGTAGTTTAGTCGTGAAAAAGTAACAGACACAGTTAATTTCGCATTTATAAGTATGAATATCATATGGACGGTACCTTTCGTACGTGAGTCTGACTCGCACTTGACTGGTTTTTTCAAATGTTAAGATGCTATTTTGTAATTAATAGTGAATAAAGTAGGGCCTTTTATGGAACTTTCAGTAAATTAACTGTTTTCCACATTAAACTAATTACCATGTACCTCTACATACAATGTACACATATTGTTTAAATTAACATTAGCAACTAGCAATTCCTGCAAAAAATTCCGTTAAAAAAACAGATAGTTGTTTTCGTCATTTATAAGATCCAGAATTTGATTCACTTTTGCAATAAAGTATTTTTTGTTAGTGCATATATAAAAAAAACATTTGTTAATTCAAAACACAGTCTAAGTAAATAACTGAAAAAAAAGTTTTAAGTAATTTTAACTTCGATAAATATATTTCGAGATCGAGTGGTATAGTTAGCGATAGTTTTGAAGTGCTAATGGCACCTCCTAGCGCAAATCTCACAGTCGCAGTTAGTTTCGAGGAAATAACAATTCGATCAAGATCAGTCCTAGTCTACACCACTGACCGCAAACGAATTGAGTTCTCTCACGGATCGCTAAGTACGATAGTGCGGCTAACTATACATTATTGTCCATAATTACTAACTACTAGATGTTCAATTTACTGTTTATAATTTAAAGTATCTAAGTCTGTTTTTAACTTGATTTTTAGGGTTACGTAGCCGAATGGAAAACGGAACCTTTATAAATTCGTCATGTC
>JADGIL010040615.1:0-26057 GCA_020352625.1 Cactoblastis cactorum
ACAGACAGACAGACAGACAAAAATTTCCAAAACTGCAAATTCGTTATCAGTATCGATAATTAAGTATATTCCACAAAGAATTTTCAAAAAATATCTAATGTACAAATTTCGCTCTTCTACAGTTTTATTATATGTATGGATAGATAACAGAGTAGTCATTAAAACTTTATCAAGAATAATGGCACAGAACCCTTTGTGCGCGTGTCCGACATGAAACTGTACTCAGTAGTTATTACAACGAATGGAGAAATAACAGTTCAATTTTATAAAATACATTGCATCTAGATTGTGTATTGAACAACACTCAATTTGGAGATTGTGTCGATAAAATTACTTATAAACAAAAGACAAACGATTTAATTGTGCAATATGGTGCAATTCGAAAAAAGTTATTTCTAAATTCATGTTATTGTCACAACTTTGCACGTTTCCGTGTAACTGCCAAACCTCTGAACTGAATATTTCAAAATCAAATTATTTATTCAGTAATTAGACCTTCACAGGCACTATTCACGTCACCAATTAATTAATATTTAAATCTCAATCAAGCTTTAGACTACCATAAATCAAATGATACATCGTATATTGTGGTGCGAATCAATGGCTATAAAAATTAAAGGACATCAGTCCTTTAATTCAGTTCATGTTATTTAGGTTTTTGATCTAATTCTCGGTTTCCATTTAGGTCTTAATTTTGTATTACAATAAATCGCTTCATAAAAGAATATAATAATGAGCCAAACTAAAGATGTCAACAAAATCTCTGTGAAAAACATAGCAAATAGTTACCGAGACGGTACTCATTAGAATTCTAGAAAATTGTCTTTTTCGATACACGGTTTTTTTTCTAATAAAAGGTACTGGCATCAATGCATTTATGAAAAATATAAAAAACTGATTGCATGTGTATTGTTTTGTCACATGCGAGGACATAAAATTATTGGAGAATTCTAGAACCAACTCTGTTTCCTGCTCAGTATTGTAGAGACAATGACCACGCCAATAGTGAACGTCCAGTAGAACCTTGGAAACCACTCGGCAATGTAAAACTATGCTATTTCATATCGATATAAAATAAATTGCCTATAACACGACAGAGAAATATTTTTTTTTCGCGGAAAAATCTTTAATAGCTACATTTAATATGAAAAAAAAGTTTATAAGTATTTTCTATATATCGTAGTGGTATGAGCCTGCTGCATGCTTTTTTAGCCTGCAGCATTAATGGGCCGGCTCGTCCGGGGCAGTAGCCCCAGAAGACCGACGCCTGAATGGCGGTCATCAACTGCCATGCTCCGTCCGGTGAGTGGAAGAGCCGGAGGCCCAACTTCCCTTCTTTAAAAAAATAAAAGTTGACAAGAAAAGCGATTGAAATATATTTGATTCATTGTAATGTCAGTTCTAAAGCAATAATATTTTTACGCCCATTGATCGAAACAAATAAAAAAGATTGTTATTATCCAATTACAGAAACAATACCGAAAGCCTTGAACTTGGCCGAGATATTTTCGTAACACTTGCAACGCCACCTGGCGTTACTTTCACAAGACACGTAATCACGCCATAAATACTGTGAAGAATTAAGTTCTCATGTGTGTACTTTGTTTTTTGTACATTTATTCAAAATATTTAATCAGAAATTAGACCTTAAAAGGCTTTTTTACGACAATATTTAACCTGATAACCGCCATTCAGGCGTCAGTCTTCTGTGGACGAGCCGACCCATTCATGCTGTAGGCTAAAAAAGCATGCAGCAGATTCATACCACTACAAAAATTGCCAGAAAAGCTTGATTATCTTAGCTTGATTTTTTCTATAATATTTATGTATAAGGTATACAAGTTTACTAGAGTAAAATAAAAATTACAACTACATGATTTTAAATTTTTAAAAAGTAAAATGGCTGTAGGGAAGAAGCGCAATAGGATGGTGACAAAAAACAATATATTATAATCATAGTACATTCAAGTAAACTGGCGTAACCGCCAAAGGACGTGTTAATTTAACCCGTATTCAGAATTTATGTCAACCATTTCCACGGAATATACTAAAATCTAATAAATTTCACTACAATAGGACCTGGGATCAGTTCGGAATGGCCCACCAAATTGGCTGTATTGTAAACAGCCAATAAATAAAGCCTTTCTAGCGGCTTTTCGTAAATAAATCAGTGACATCGAATTATTAGTTAACCCAGCAGCTGAGAGTGTCAAGATTTTACTTGTCAAATATATGCCAAGGATTTTGCGTACAAAATACGTGACACTTGACTATGTTTGCCGCTGGGTGCGAAGATAAATTTACACAATAAATAAATAAATGTATGTGTGTGTGTAAAACACACACACACACAAAAATTAAATTAACACACGTAACTGTGAAAAATAAGGAAAATATTTGGACTTTGATATCTAAACATATAATAAAATTGTAACTGAGCTGTCTGTACATGAGAGGTATTCAAGAAAAAAATATATAGAGGCTCTTTATAGGGCCCATAGAAAACAAAACATTTGTTATTATAATTTTTGTCTGTCTGTATGTATCGTACAAGATTTATCTTAAAATATAACTCAGATTTTATGGTGATAAGTCGTTTAGAACCCGAGATATTGACAATAAATATACGTAAATTGAGTGTTGCGTGTCATGTTATGGGACAAAATGTTGCCTAGTTAACGACCTCAATATTACTCATAATACTTATACCATATATCGAAATTTTCACACCCATTGAATATGTACCTAAATATTTAACAATAAAATTGATTTCGAAGGATTGCGAAGGATTTGCCTTTGGGGATTGATGTTGGATTCGATTTCAATAAAATTATTCTCTTGTATCCAATAAATTTTTTGAAATGTTATACCAATATCAATTTATATCACTTTCGTTTTTGAATTTATGTGTCAATTCGAACGTAATCTTTTTAAATATCTTTTTAAATATAAAAAAATTCAAGTACACAAATTTTTCATCAGCATCATTCTCATCCGAGCAAATTTCAAGCTGCTTTCTCAGCGATGACGCATCTGAAACCAGGGTAAAAAAATTGATTAGCTAAACTTTCACAGACTGAGTACCGTCTGACTTGCGTAACACAAGGGGTAGATCAAAAACATACCTCGGATAGGTTAAAACTGACACAAATACACACATACATACTTTTAAAAGAGAAAATAATACAACATTAAAGTTCAATAAACCGGTTAGTAAAATATAATAATAATATAAATAAAATTACACTTTGATCTTTGCCAAAAAGCTGAGACATTAAATTTATTCTGAACCTAAAATTCAAAGTAAACCAAAATATGAGAAAGCAAATGAAGAAAGCCTACACAAATTCCTTTCATGAATATACAAAAGTGATGAAGGAAACACAATCTGCCAAGTCTTCGCTATAACTTTGTCATTAAAACCACAAAATTAACAAGAACATTAGAAACTTTTAGCTAGTATTTAATACATAATTTAAGAGAACCGTCCTCTTTACATGACGGAATATTTGAAACTCTTGTTAAATAGGGATGTTCTTAGGCAGCGGGGAAATTTAAAATATAAAAATTTACGAGATACATATTAAATAATATAATAAGCAGCCAGTCGATGAATTTATTATTGAATGACAAGGATTCTCTCACGTCTCACTTTTGAGTTTGTTGTTTAAAGAATAAACATAAGTAATTATCTTTTGACTTCTCCCTCGTGTAATTGAAAATTATATTTTCAAGTATATATTTAGTGAATTTTTATGCCAAAACATATTTATTTGGAAGTTTTATGATAATACAGTAAGCATACCTTTAATAAAAAAAACTATTATTGTACAAGACAAATTGATTGTATGAAATATAGGCATGCTAAAAATTGACTTCAAAAAATCTTACTTAACTTTCAATAACGCTTGAATAAACTTTTTCCCCAATAATATGGATTGCTTTTACCTAAATTTCATGATTATTCTGAAAGGCAAAACTTCAAACGCAAGAACAACGAAGTTTAAGCGATGTTATGACAAACTTGTACATTCAAATGCATAAATTCAATTCCCATCGATATTTTATTTTTAAAATTACTTTGCATGAAACCGCAAAAAGTTTTACAAATGGACAACCGATTGAATATGGTACGTTTAAATGGTGCACTCAAATGTTAACAAAATGATAATTTCATAATAAAATTCCACGGAGGAATTAATATTCTTTTATCAGAGTAATTGATTTGGAATGAGAGAGATAATAAGTCACACAAATTTAATTAGCCTAAGAGTAAGATAGATAGATAAAATGTTTTTTTACCGAGTGATAAAATGTTAATTTTATGTAAGTTCGAAACTTGTGTTTGTTATATTCTAAGCATAGACATTCCATCTATTTTTTATATTATCTGTGTAGTCAGAGCCTTAATCCATCTGCCATCACTCCGACGCGCCAAGTGTCAATGGAATACTATGCTGCCAGAAAAACGTTACCGCAAAGCTACTTTTTGGCAGGGCTGTACATTTTGTAAATAATATAAGATTTATTTTTAAGTTCAGGTTAGTTTTGACTTTTAAGTTTATTTTATATACAACAAAATTATTAATATTAAAATTTAATTAATAATGATGTAAATTAATTTACTTCTCAACGATACTTTATTTTTACAAATATTTACCTAGATAAACATTCAAGACTCAGGCCAATCAGAAAAGACAATTTTCCTTTTTTGACTGAACAGCAGACAGAAATGTGAGCCACGGAGGTTGTCATTAATTGTGATTGGTCAAGATTTTTTAAGCGCCAATTTCTCATAATACATACCTGCTATTTTCAGTATGTAATTAAATAAACATTTAAAAAGCCCACGACAGAATATAACAAAACACACATAACAAACTTATAACACGGCTCTTTTTTGCATTGGGGGTTAAAGTATAGCTAAGAACATTTTCGATAAAACTTTTCTAACAAATAAAAAAGAGTCATCCAAATCGGTTCACCCGTCTGAGCGCTATGATGCCACAAACAGAATGACACACACACACACGTCAAACTTATAACATTCCTCTTTTTGCATCGGGGGTTAATAATAACATGATATACGTAAGTACCCAACGAATAATAATAACTATATAGTAAAATAATCTATCCACATAGTTCGTTGATATACGAGTAGATAAAGTTTTAGGGGAAAATGAAAAGAAAATATGGGCCGTGGGAAAACACGTCTCCCAAACTAGGCCAAGGATTATGATATTCACTCAATTCTTTATTTATTGTCGGTTCTCATAAGGTTAGACCTGTATAGTACTTAATATTTTTATGAAAGTAAGTTGAGATGAAGTATATCCCTTTATTTTGTCAAAAAACATTAAGGAGAGTCAGATGAGAGTCATGATACGAGAACGCCACGCTTAGTTAAATAGTAGAATAGAAATTCAGAGGAATTATGTGAAGAACCACCAGCCACTTAAGTATGTGAAGTATTAAATATAAGAAAAGTTACTTCCTTGACTTCTATAATTTGCGCGGAAAGAGAAACAGGTAGCACAATGTATCATTTTCATTCGTTTTTAGACCAACATGGAAGTAATGAATAAATAATTTACAGTCTTAAACTACTTTCATACCAAATTTCATCTGAATCGGTTCAGTATCTCCGAAGATTACCCCGTACAAAAAGCCTGTCTCAATTATAATTGATAATTATGCAAATATTTTGTGTTTTCTTAAATATTCCGTATGTCTACTAAACTGACCTTTTTTATTATTTCTAATATTTTTCTCTTGACAATAATTCATATAAAAAAAAAATAATTTGCGACATTTTTCTATCAGTTCACTCGTGTGATTGTCAAGTAAAATAGGAATTCATTTTATATATCAATAACACTCCTTGTCAAAAATAAATATTGTCGTTATATGTGCGTAACATAATAATACCATTTGACAGAACAATTTTCCTTAAATATCATGAAATATGTTTGTCTAAAACAGATACAGACGGCTTGATAATGAAGTAAAAACTATAGGCGTGATCAGCTTACAAAAAAGACTATTGATTTATGTATGTATATATATAACCTACGAAAGAAATCTGCAAAACGATTGTAGAATTAGAATCGAAAAATAGATTTAATTTTAATAGCTTTGGGGAAAAGTCTTAGAAGAGCTTATCTTAGAAAAGGGCAGGTCAGAAGTTCCCTTAACTGAAGAGTGTGCCTGAAAAGATTAAGGAAGTGGAGGAATAATATGATGGGGCCATTGTAAATGAAAGGAAGTAAATTCTGCCCGGTGCTGTGGAGATAATGCGTGATTATGTATGTATTTGTATTTACAAACTAACGTTTTTATTAAAACTTTTGTGTATCCGGAATGTTATATTAAATGCAAGGTAACGGAGCACAATTAGTGTTGAAACTATATATAAATAGCTACTAGAATTTTACTGTTGTAAACAATAAAGAAAATCTGTAACATACAGTTACATAGAAGGACATGAAAAAAAAAAATATTTTTCGATTAACTTTGTATCTTTTACATAAGTTTCGATTTTACTATTTGACTACAGAACCTTAATAACATAAAAGGAAACAAAAATGCAAATGAAACTACTTCCAGCCTAAATTAGTGTTAAAAGTTGAGGTGTTGAGGGGTTAACCCTTTGGGTACGGATACCTCAAAAGAAATTAAAGAATATATGTATGTATATCATATAGGGTTAGAAGCTCTCGAGTATTTCATTTTTAGATTTTCAAATATCCGCTATGAACCTACATCACGTCGGTATTGCCAGTATTTTAAATAGGATTTCCTTTTACTTTTTGAGCACCCTTCACATACAGGAAATATAAAAATAGAATCAAATTATAATAACTTGCCGTCTGTTCAGTTCAAGAACGGAATATATGAGTTAAATTGTAGTGTAATAAATTGTAGTCTGTAATAAACCTAAACCGCACAAGCAGAATTTCTGAGATTGGGCGTATGTATTTACGCTCCGACATTACACTGTCGGTACAGCGGTTTCCCCAGGTATTATCACCGAGCTTTGCGGCAAGATTTTCCCTTTTTGATAATGGAGCATCATCGATCAATTCCCACTATAGTATAATTTAAATTAGAGAATCATCACTCTACTTTTACAAATTAAGCATACGGCGACATTTTAAAGTCAGGTATTAATCAGCGATATTTAATTACGGTGTGGTACTAATTACCCTGAAGTTAGCAAAACACGTTATTATGGCCTACAATTGAACCTTATTGCGATAAAATGAGGGTTGTTATAAACCTTTTAAGGGCAATTACTCAGTGACTTTTAATGATGGTCATTAGATCTTACCTGTGATATTTGGTGTGAGTTCTGAATATGAATTACTTAGTATAAAATAATATACTTTACCAATATAAGTATCTATATCATTTTTTCACAATTCAATGTCCAAAGTAACAACTTTCCAATCCCTTTAGATAACCGTCGATTTTGTCCTGTCACCTCTTTTACGGTTTGTCCCTATGCCTACGCCATTGACTATAATCCCAGATCATTCATACACATATACATATTTTAATGATACATATGTACATACATACATATGATTACGCCTTTGTATATTTTAGTTAGGCAGAGACTACATTCTTCCACTTACTACGGTCCTAACATACTTCTTTCGTTTCCTCCACATTCATCAATATTTTCGTACACACTTTTCGATTAAGGGTACTTCTGATCTGCTCTTTTCTAAGAACATCTTTTATTTAGTTAAGTTCTTCTAGGCCTTCCCCTTCCATCGTTCCCATCCATTCTACTTTTATAAATTGTTCTCGTCAATCTTCTATTACTCATTCTTCCCATATGTCCAAACCATATTTTAATGATCTGTAATTATAAAATAGAAAAAATCTACAGATTTGAACGTCATAAAATGTTTGTTTTTTCTTCTTTTACACAATTCTATCTATAAAGACCTGATATTGTATCTATTATAAAAGTTAACGTTTTTATCCCTTATAGGTTAGACATAGCCTAGCATTAAAAAACACTCTTAGCTAACAGTTGGCTTATTGATGGAATACAGATTCAGATATAGTTATAGGTTGCCTATTCCATTGCTCATTTATTAGAAGAATATTTATGTCTTATTGAAGTCCTTTCCCTTGATTGACTTTAACAATCTGCGCTGGAAGTATCTGACACTATTACATCATCCATACATACATACATCCATGTATGGATGGATGTTACTCTTTCATGAAAAACTATAAAACAGATTTGGATGAAACTTTGCAGTAATATAGGGTATACATCAGAGTAACATAGAGGATACAGACCAAATTCTATGCGAGCGAAGCTGCGGACAAAAACTAGTCTATAAAAAAACACCCCCATAAAATTAAGAGAAATTTGCAATCCTTTATAAAAAGCTTTTTTCAGTCTATCAAGGCTTATATATTTAGAGAGTAACAAAATGTGTCCAATCCTGAGCTGGATTTACGTCGGATTAAAATGTCAGACAGATTCTGAGGTCTAGTAAAATTTATAGGATTCAGATGGGGCTCTGTTAGTCTTCCAATAGCTGGATTGACGGATAGCTGGCTTTAGCAACCACAGAGCAAGGAGGTTAGAAAAAATATGATTGTTTAATGAAATTGCAACACAAAATAAAAATGCGGATGCTTTGGGTCATATTTTATCGAACCTACTTATTTATAATGGTAAAACGATGATAAAGAGAATGATATAGTCAGGTGTAAAAATAAGAAAAGGATAAGAGTTAGTCTGAAACTACTTTTTATTATGGGATACTACTCAACGATGCTATACTATAAATATATACATACTAGAGGCCGCCCGCGACTTCGTCCGCGTGGAATCCCTATAAAATTCAATTAGGAATCAATCCCGCGGGAACTCCGGGATAAAAAATAGCCTATATGTTATTCTGGGTCTTCAGCTACCTACATACCAAATTTCATCGTAATCATTTCAGCAGTGACCAACTCACAAACTTTCGCATTTATAATATTTAAAACGCATGTGTCGCCATCTATTGACACGTTTCTAAAACCATTATCATAATAATCTAACGTAATGCTATTTAACTTACAACCCTTATTTCACCCCTATGAGAATGTAGTTTTCAAAATCCAATTATTGCAATATTATTTTTTAATAATCGATAATTTAAATCTCAAATTTCATGTGTCAAACTTTAAAAATGACTAAGTTTCATACAAATTTGCAACCCCCTTTTCATTTACTTAGAAATGGAATTTCCAAAAATCCTTTCTTAGCGGACGTCTCCTAGTTACAATCTACCTTCTTGCCAAATTTCATCTTCATTGACTGAGTAGTTTTTGAGATTTCTGGTTGAGTGAGTTAGTGTTTTTCGCTTTTATATATATAGATAATAACAAATATACGTATGTAAACGTAGATACACATGGTATTGTCATCAATTTATCAGACACATACACATGGTAAGACTAAAAAACTTGTAAAAATAAATCAAACTATGTTTGACGCTCGATGATGCAAAAAGTGATCTCACGAGTGTTGCAGTTGTCTATGGGCGGCGGTGATCACTTAATATAAAAAAATTAAATATGTAGTCATCGATATCCTACCAAGTGGTCTTGCAAAGCTGTCTAGAAGATGTAATAGGTGGAGCAATTCATTTGTTTCTTACACCAAACTGCCTATATCATCGCTATCGCGCGTCCTACTTTACAGCGTGTCATAAAAAGATACGTGATAGAAAAACAAGGCGGGTGGGTCGCTCCCGGTCGTCTTCGAATCGACAAAGCGACCCACGCGCTAATGTATTCAACGCGGCGATTGATGAAGTATAAAATTTCTTAGTACCGTCTCACTCACAATGGAATTATGATAATTTATCGGTTGGCTTGTGCCGCGCGAGTGTGTGGGAACGCGCCCGGCACGGGCTTTCCCACGACCGCGTCTCGTGGCGAAGAACGTCGCCTTCTGTATTGATAAACTCGTGACTTACAACCTTTACGTCTTGGATTATTCAGATAGGTGCGCAATGAAAGGTAGTAAGTGCAAAGTGGTTAGAGTATTGTGAATCTTCGCGCGTGGTGGGAACACAAGTTGAAGTACTTGAGACGTTTTGGTACGGGACCTTGGAAGACAGAATTGGAGTAAGTAGCGTCACGGCGTGTTTCGACCGTACAATGGGTCGACATCGAGTCGGCTAGGGGTGCTGGGAACGAACTCACACCTTTACGAGGTGATAGCCAAAATTATTGTTTTTGAATGACTATTACGATATGGTTCGGTGATTGGTAATATTATTTTATTTGCAAGCTTTTGTATTCTTTGTTTACCTTCGTGATAAGAGTCCTGTAATAAAATTTAGGAGAAGTATACTCGTCAGACGCTGTCAATAAAAGAAGACAATGTATTTATAACCTGTCTCATAAAACTACCTGGGACTGGGCCAAGCCTGTGCCCTAACCTAAATAAAAATAAAAACTGATGTTTAAGATGTTGTCTTTGTGAAAAATAACTCTTCACTCTACAATTATAAAATGTAGGTATATCTAGTTACTTAATTTATTATATTAGAATAATTTAATCAAAATTTAAAATTATATATATTATATATACAACACGGTCTTTAAGTACCGTAATGCCGTCATTTAATAATGATATATTAAGTGATCCAATTAAATTAAGAAGTGCTTAATAATAACTAATGGACATAAGCTTGGGGATTTCTCAATTTAGTGAATTCTACTACAAAATATTATTATTTAAGATTGTCGATATTTATGAATATACAAATGACAACACCTAAGTACATAAGAAACCCTATCAAGCGTAGAAAAAGTGCAACAATTTCCCCAATGTGCTTATTTAAAATAGGGCACTAAAATATTGATAACGTACCTGCTACTGTAATATTGATAACGTACCTTCTCGTACTAGTACGAGTTAGTCGTAGTTCGTATTCACACCGATTTCTATTCGTCACTCCGTCCGCTGCGTGACGACTGCGATAACAGGCGACGTGTCGCCGCCGCGGACCTGCCGCAACCGCATCTAGGGTTGTCAAGCACAAGACATAAAATATTTATAAATGTAACCTATATATAAGGTAACATTGGCTAGATATGAAATCCAAATGTGTCAAGCAAAGGCAAAAGTAATGTAAAATATATATTTTAAACGATTAGTCGATTTATAACCACTGTAATAATTAAATAATGTTAATTTTTCCGTTAACATATTATTTAATTGTAAATATAAATATTCAAATATTTACAATTAAATAATAATCATGAATTGTATGACTTTTTCGCAAACAAAGCCATTATTACACCCAATAGTAAATATTCTATATTAACAACTGCCACGTTCACGCAAAAAAACAGACACAATAAAAAATCATTTACAAAAATACCGTTTCTTTTCTCCATTGTATTCTATTGATGAGCGTTCCGACAGTGATTTAATAAGTCGCCACGAGTCGTCTGCGATGACGTCATTGTCCTGCAGGGGAACTTGGGGATGTAGGGGCATCTTGGCTGGAGGGTGCGCCTGCGCGTGGGAACGTGCTGCCTGGATGACATCAGCTGCTACAACAGCTGGCACGTCTTTCCTAATGGTAAAAATAATTTTGAAATAATATAAAAATGCTTTTTTTTAAGATCAATATAATTGTTGCAAAATTTTAAGGAATCCTTTTAATATAAATATTTTAGAAGGTATCTACCAATTATTTAAGTTTAATTATTATTACTTACGGGATTTATTGTTAAAATATGTTTATATAATTGTTGTGTAACATAGTTAAAGCTATATAATGATTATTATTTAAATATTTCAAGCAAAATCTGTCTCGAGGATTTTGATGAAACTTAGAATAAATAACATGGATTATTACGAAATACTTAAAATCCTGTTTAAATTAAATCTAAGTTATTATATTAATGAACCTTTAATAAATCATCATCTTAGCCAACATTAGTCCTCCCTAAAAGAGCTCCTTAGTTTCGCGCTACCTTTTTCCCATAAATAAATTACATTGCAATAAAATACTCTTAACTCAAACCTTATTTTATAAATTAAACAAATGTACACTCTCCGCATAAGTATTTTATGTCTTAGTTTTACTATGTTTTTTTATGTCAGAGGGAGGCAAACGAGCAGGCGGGCCACCAGATGTTAAGTGATCACCGCCGCCCATAGACAACTGTAATACCCGCAGGGTTACAGAAGCGTTGCCGGTCTATAAAAAACCTCCGCCCTCCCCATTTGGGGATGGTAGAAAAGTTGGGCCTCCGGCTCTCCCACTCAATGGACGGAGAATGGCGGCTGATAGCCGCCATTCAGGCATCGGTCTTCTGTGGGAGTATGGTACGTCCCCGATATTAAGATAATAATGAGAAATAAATCAACTACTTACTTATATAAAATTGATAATAAAAGTTGATATAGCAAATAAAGTAACTTTATAGTATATTTGTGCCACCCCTATTTTTATCACGGGCGTTTTGCCACAATCGCTGTAGGGCGCTTATAAACAGTGCGGCGGCGGCGCGCGCACCATTCGCTCACAGACTGGCGCGCGCGCAACATCAATGATTTTACCCGCCCGTATGTCCCCGCCGCACGGCGCTTTCCAGCCGCCGGCGCACGCGCAACCTGACGAGGAACCCGTCTCCCGAACATACCAGTATAGAAAAGTCATGAAACCAATGCTAGAAAGGAAAAGAAGAGCACGCATCAACCGCTGCTTGGATGAACTAAAAGATCTAATGGTCACCGCACTCCAAGCTGAAGGCGAAAATGTATCCAAACTGGAAAAGGCTGACATCTTGGAGCTTACTGTCCGGCATCTTCATAACCTGAAGCAGAGGGGCCAGTTAGTGCTGAAACCTGAAATGTCTTACGCGGAGCGCTTTCGCGCTGGATTCGCCCAATGTGCTACGGAAGTGTCCCAGTTTATAACCAATGCTACACTAGCAGCTAACGCGATGCAGAGACAGGGCCCTGTGGACCCTCAAGCCGGAGCTAGATTACTGCAGCATTTGAGCAACTGTATCAGAAGATTGGAGAGCCAGCAAGTGGCACAGCCTCAACCCATCGCGCCGAACGGCGTCGCACGGCCTACGCCTATACAGCCTCAGCCGCAACACGCGCTTCCTCAGCCCCCAGTTCCTCAGCACCCAATGACTCTGCAGAGGACGACGTTACCAGAACGAGGCTGCAAGAGGCCGTCAGAGGTGGTCATGGACGCTGAAGCGGCGCTCGCAAAGAGGCCGTACGCGCCGCCCTCTCCGCCGCACAGCCCCGCCTCTGAAGCCGACCCCGCCCAGTCTATGTGGCGGCCGTGGTGATCCGCGCTCACCACCGCGAATGATCTCTCAGACTGTGTGACAGTGTGTGTGATAATCAAAAACAATGTTTGTTTTGTTTCAATAACGTTCCTAAAACCGATGTGTTAAAACGTTGCATGAGTTCCATTCGCTTTGCTTGTTGAAGTTTGGTTTTTTCTTTTTTTTCTATTTAATAAATTAAGTTTTGTGTTTCAAAGTTTACACGTTATTTCTTTATATTCCTAACTTCAACATCTTCAGCGGTAAAAGCATTTACTAAAAGTACCATAATTTAGTATAGTAGTAAATATATAAGTTTATACTGTGATAATTGTTATCGATCTTAGATACGTAGTTTGAGATCACAAATTACGTTGGAGTAATTTAAGTATCTCCTAATAAAAAAAGTTATCCATTATATTTCGTTTGTCTTGATTTCCTACAAAATATTTAGCCATTATCGTTACTAGTCAGTACGTAAAGATTCGCCAGGTATATACAATAAAAACTGAAGTATCTAGCAATCATAGGTGTTTGATCTATAATCGTCTCTAATTATAATTAAATTGTACACATTAAATGTGAGGCGAGAAAGTTGAGAAGTCTCGCATTGTCTCGCGGCAGACATGATAATTGAAGTAATCCATGAAATATTCACGAGCCACGTTCGCGGTTACTGGATTCCCACGCCGACCGCCGACCGTAACACGCTCCTTCTAAAACGGTACATTCAATAAATTAACCAATATTTATGTATACTAGTTAAATTATACATTATATAAACATATATAATCCTACAAGTTTATCAAGCTATTATTGTATAAGTACATGGTATATTTTTTTTGTCAGAAAACGTTAACCAAGATAAATCTACAAGTTATCAAATAAATAAGCAATGCAAGCTTTTTAACAAGAAAACTACACTAAAATATGATGTGTGATTAATATCAATATCCATTTTAATTTTAGAAACTACAGTACAGATAAGTACAGTACTTATCACGTCTTCACGGTAAACAAATCAAAACATTTATTTCGTGAACACAGGAACAATTTACATTGTAAATATTATACACTAATTTATGCTCGCGACTTCGTCCGCGTAGATTTTACAAAAAATTATATCCCTCGGAAACCGTTCATTTTTTCGGAATAAAACGTAGCCTATCTTTTATTCTAGGTCGTAGTCCATCGCTGTGCCAAATTTCATCCAAATCCTTTCGGTAGTTTTTGTGTGGTGGGCATACAAACATACAAACAAACAGACAAAAATTCTAAAAACAATAGTTTTAGCTTCTATAAACGCTATAAAGAGCCTTTATATATTTTATTTTTAAATATCTCCCATGTACAGACATAGCTCAGTTACAATTTTATTATATGTATAGATAAGAGTTAGCCTAAGTCCCTCCATAATGCATACGAAATCAAAAGTCAACTTTTACAGTAATAAATTATAATCATATAAAAAAATTATATAATAATATTTAACTAATAAGTACTTTATGTCAATGGAGTTTCTCGAATAATAGAGCCAAGCGTCTTGGAATTCGGAGTAGAGGCCAGTTGAATGGTTGACTTTTTGATGGATTTAAATAAGTACTTATACTAGCGATATATACCTATAGAATAGTATCGCCGTTTTTCTTTCTCGACTTACTAGCCGACCCGTCACCGATCCCTTACTTCGTTGGGCGTAAAAATATAGCGTAAGTATAGCACGCGTGAGTCGTGTAGCTTTCTGATTGTCAAAAAAAGAAACTGATTGTCAAAAAAAAGAAATCATCATCGGTTTAGTATTTCCTACGATTAGCCCTTACAAATAAAATTTGTAAGAGCTAATCATAAAGGGCTCTTTATAATATTAGTATAGATACTGAAGAGAAAAATATGGCATATTCTACTTATTTTAAGAAAAAGAAAGAAAATAAAACAAGAAAATTACAATTTAGAATGGATCGTACAAAAGAATTCAACGAGTTTATTTATTTATTAGCTGTTTTGTGAAATTACTTAACCTTTTCTTCAGCAGAGGACAGAAAAGACCACAGAATGATAAGGAATATTCATCGTACTTATATTGTAAGTATATGAAAACTAATAGTGTAAAATCCTACGCACGCTTTATTTTAAGATAATCTTTCTACGATACAACTGTGACCACATTAAATCCTATCCAGTAGTTTTTGCGTGATGACAACATACAGACAAACAATTCTCAAAATATAAGTAGTTTTGCGGCTTGTAAGTATAGGCCCTATGAAAAGCACCTACCTATTTATATATCTTTTTCTTAAATTTCTACAGACACGTCCCACGTACAGACGTTGCTCGGTTACAATTTTATTATTTAGATCACTAGTTTTTCATTTTTCATTATTGTTCACAGTAAGTGAAGTTAGTTCTAGAGTACGCATGTTCAAAATTTCCATCAATTCGATTATTTAGCATGTTAAGAGTCTGCTTACAAAATTACCCGTATCGAAACCCAGTCCTAACCGTGTGAACTAAAACAATTCCGATGTAGTAGCGATTAGGCGTGGCCGGCGCATGCGCACCTCGGCCTCGTCCTCAGATTTAAATTAACTAGACCACGTGCGAGATAAAATAAAAAAATGCGAGTATAACCTACTTCCATTGTTTTTTTTGCGGCAGACGTCAAAGAACTAAGAAATATCTAGTCTAGAAATATCTAAAAGTAGTGTTTTAATTAGATACTACATTGCTCACGTGACGTCACAACAGGTAGAAAAATAGCACACCTTATTTAAAATTGTCTATAGAGACAATGAAGCGTGGTCTATTTGAAAATGTCTGTGGCGTCTTCCGAAATTAGTCCGATTATGGTTTCTCGGTTCTAATTGGAGCGAGCGTTGCGTGAGGCGGCGTGGGAACCTGGAAAATGACACGAACACGATCCCCGATTCTGTAAGATGAGATCAACTAAGTGTTGGTTTGTCACGCTGCAGGCCTGTTTGCTCGAAATTTAATAAATTTTTCGGTCACCTAGAAAAATACTGGTAAGAATTCTCCAATTGGTGATAAAATAATTTTTGTGCTCGTTCCTCGCGCCGTCGTTTATTTATTAGAAGTAATGTTGGTCGAAAAGTCAAATTATACTACTATAAAATGGAAATAGCGTGGCTATTATAAAATTATATGTATATTCATAATAATAAATATTAAATAAAATACACAGAAAACAATTAAAACATGAGGGTTATTGCATCATAAAAGTTTAGCGCGCGCTACGTAACGTACGATCGACAATGAAGCGCAAAAAGTAAAAAGTAAAAGTGGTCGATACGTTTTATTTGACATCGAATCTGATCTGCCTCTAGTATTAGTACGTAACTCGCAAATTGTACACTTTAGAGGTAACATTACACTTTCCTGAAATTTAGCTATCAAAAAAGTCGTAAGCAAAAAGTTTATGCGTAATTGTAAACCTATACATCTGTTACTAGATTATGTGCTTTTAGAAATTCATATGTGATATACAAATTAATTACCTGCTAAACTATTGTTTTTAAGCCATGTATCTAAAACCAAAAAGCGCATCTTTTTTTATTAAATGACAGTATTATTATTTTTTTGTATGATTGATACATCTAGACATAGGTATCTGTGTAAGTGAAGCGAGTAACACAGATGGTGTTACCCGATTCACTCGCTTAATGATATGATAAACTCGCAAAATTATCTCTATTAAACTTCAAAAAATCTCTATGGAGGGATTACTTATGGATATAAATTCCTCTCTGTCGGCAGTGGAAAGTTAAATGTTTATTGATTGACCATATTGCAACATAAAATGTGTATAAGAACTATATTTTTATTGCATCTCAACTAAGATACTTGAGTTTAGCATTATAAAGTGTTACGACTTCCTTATTATTTCCTTCCTTCGTAGCCATACATAGATTGACGAATCGCTTGACTGGCTTTATTTATTTTTCTTAAAGTTAATAAAATGGCTTTAGATTCGGGGTATTTTTAAAATTTTAGATAATTACCCCAAAAACATAAAAAAATACCGGGTGTTTTGTAGTAAATCAATAACTTTGTAGAACTAGATTGGTAACAATATGTTTAATTAATAACGTTTGTTCTTCAATTTCTGACGTTACAATACATTAAATAAAAATATTTCTATTATTGTTTCACTGCTCGTGTATTTGTAGCTCTACGTTATATTAGCGAAAAGTAACAATTATGACTTTTATAATTTTTACTTTATGTAGAACAAAAGTTGTCAATTATGTTGTTGACTGTCTAGTCCTTAGAGATTGTTGATTTATTACTAATAGTCGCATGTATTATATTTATTACTAATAGTCGCATGTATTATCATTTTCACTAGAACGTCCCTAAAAACATGACATACACTTCCATAATTACAACAAACTTACACAGTGAACTTTTTTAAAACCCCCGACAAAATATAACAAAACACACGTCAAATTTACCCCCCCCCCCTTCTGTTTACATCAGAGGTTAAAACATAACTAAAAAATCTCTCGATTAAGTCACCTTTCAAATAAAAAAGAATTATCCAAATTAGTTTATCCGTTTGGGAGCTATCGTAATACACAATACACACACGTAAAGCTTATAACACCCCTCTTTTCGCATCGGGGGTTAAAAATCATCCTACTCTTACACCATAAAATCTTAAATATAATGCAAATTTACATTTCTAAAAATAAACTTTAACAATGATTATTATCAGTTCACGAGCGATTGTTTTTAAACACGCGTCAATTACTCCAAGCTATATGGAGTTGTCTTTGGGTTCTCGGCGTGCAGTTGCGAAACCCTAATGGGCTGGCAGCGAAATCGTGGACTCAGCTAATGCACTTACTGACATCATGTCTAGTAATACCAACTGCGATAGCGTTGTTAATTATTGATTAACTTATTTAGCGGAACTATAAGCTCCGTTTACCCCGTAAGGTACAAGATGTGACACTGTAACTGTTTCAAAGTTTAAATTAGATACTGAGGCTTAAAAAATCTGTGTAGTTATTTTTTAATAAAAGTTATTTAAACTTGTGAAAGACATTTGTCTTGTGACAATTTGTTTTTGGCCTTCTTAGGATATTATAGCAAGGATTAGTGCCCAAAATATAAAAAATATATGCTATCTTCGACAGACTTTACAATGCAATGCTTTAAAATTGAAATGTCAGCAATCAGCAATTTGATATTTTATTTATATTGTAAATTAAAATATGTAAATATATAGGGACAAATCATACAGATTGAATTATATCTATACATAGGTATGTATTTAGATGGATACTAATTTAACGATGCTATATTTTATAATAAAATAAAATAATTATTTATGTAGTTTATTTCTAGTTTGTGTATAAGATACGAATAATAATATAAAATTAAAAAAGGAAGTTAATATAAAATTAACAATAAACGCCAATTAAATATAGACCACATAAAAAAGAGATATCTTCGTAACATTTTTTAAAATTCTATATTATATAATAGTGAAACTGAATAATTCAGAATCAGAAATTACATTTAACATCGTTTCCTCTCGGATACAATAAATGTCTAAAGATTTAGTGTAAAAAGTCTTTTCTGATGAAACTAAAAAGCAGAACTTGCGAAATTCAAATCAGGTAAGTAATTGTTAAAAGCAACCTTGTGGTAATAGCAATATAAATGCATGACTGCACTCATTTGATTCAGCGTTGCGAGATAATACTTACTCCTCATCATTTCATTTTGGATCCCCAAAAAATGAGCTCTTGAGTGTTACGTCATTTATTTATAATCAATTAAGTTTACAGTTTAAGAGGTCGATGCTGTCACGATTCAATTTATTTTTAATTTTTCAAATCTATTTCATTCAGACTTTCATCCATAAATTGTTAGTAAATAGTAATACGTAGCTTAAAATTAAAAACTGATAAGTATTAATTTCCTTTAAGTTCCGTTTATTATGGTTTGGTTTGTTTATATCCATATTTTTTTATTATTATCTTTAAGTAATTCTAAGTATAAGACCTATATAATCAGTAAGTTTTGTCATAAGTTTACCCTCGTAGTCGTCCTATTTTCTTGAATCGTCTTATCAATGGTCACTATAATAAAAGTTTCCAAGACTATTAGAAGACAAACATTCGGTTGAAATTATTTATTACGCATCTATCTTCAGGTTATGTTTTAATGTCCGTACAAACATTAAGATCTATCTAATCGTCCTATTAAAAATAATGATTTATAGTCTATTGCATCAGGTACTTTTATCCTCTAACGAGACACTGGCAGGCGAGACAAGAGAAAAAGAAACAAAAGGCGGTGTGAACTGTGAACGTTACGTCTCTCGTTGCGTCAAACAGTCGCGTCGGAGCGTCGTGATTGCGGCGCGCGCCGCAGACGCCCGTCACGCGCTCGTGGTCGCTGCACGAGCGTGCGGGGACGAATTTAGGTATTTATTTAAGCTTTAGTATATTTATTTTTAAACTTAGTATAGGTTTAATTCGTCCGCGTGAGAACAGATTAATTAATTAAGCTACCAGATGGTAGTCGCTCTTTGTAATAACCATTAACCTCACCAAATCTCCTAGTTAAAACAGCGGGCCCCGGTGCTCTGAAGCGTCACTGTTGAGGATGTAACCGAGATAACGCTCGGAAGAGAGAAGGATACACAGATATGGATTACATAAACTGTAAATTTAAATGTTCAAAAGATATTAAAGTGAGATTATTTCACTTTTTGATAATATAAACGTTATATACTATCATAATATATATTTTAGATAGTATTCATAAACTAACATGTGTAGAGGTTAATATAAAGCGACAAGAAATCATTTGTAAGTGTTCAGTTTTAGTCTAAAACGGTATGCGTTTTTCACTAACATTATTTATTTTATTAGTGTTATTTACACAAAGTCCGTCCCTGTCTTCGACTCGCCACAGGCGATAGTTTTCCCACGGTCGCGGCCGGCTCGCTTCGTGGCCAAGTATAGTTCTGCCATTTGCATGCCCTCCCCCCCACCGCCTACCGTATTACACCACCAACATACCAAGCACCAACATACCAATCTTCGTAACCACACAAGACGACTCACCAACTCGGCCGGTTTATACTTCAAACGGGATTCAATTCATTAAATGTAGTCTTATACTTGTTAAACTAGATATGAACGAGATTTATCGCCGTGAGATGATATGTTCCGGACGAAGTAAAAAGCTCTTAATTAGAGTTTTAAGGATGTTTCTAATTATTTTTAAATAACTATAGACGAGGTCGGATTTTTCGGCTGAATGACCCAAAAGATTGACGTCCCGTTAATCCAATTTACTATTCGTTCCAAGAATAATATACTGTACGGGAGAGCAACGAGCTATCGTTTTAAAATATTTTAATTTTTAGTTAAAGTTATGGAAAAAACAGAGGAATAAAATTGTTAAATTTTCCATTGCTTCTATCATATTATTATATAATCTATTTATTTATATTTTAAGGGACAAACTGTATGCCAAGTGAATATTCCATAAAGACAGCCTTATATGAATGATCTAAATTAATGCATTTATTGCTATTTACATTTTTTTAAATATGTTAATAATTTAATTTAATTATTATGTTAATTTTTAAAAAAGATTAAATTAATAGGTACTTTAATCTTTTTTATAAATTAAATTGTTTCCCCACTTACGTTTAGTAATCCTTTATGAGAAATAAAGAAATTTAAAATAAAATATTGACGTTTTACTTTTCATAAATATTTTCTGTTTTACTTATATACTTACAACAAAGTAAAGAACGCAAACCACCTGATGGGAAACGGTCACCGCAGCGTGGCACTATTGTATCTATTGCACTACGTCATGACGATCTTTATCTTTATACAACTCGAAGGTTCTCGGTGATGATCGGAAGGTTATCTACCTATACTTAATATTACAAATGTGAAACTATGTTTGTTTGTCCGTCTTTCACGTCAAAATGGAGCAACGGATTACTGTGATATTTTATGTGGAGATAGTCTTTAGATCTTCGATAAACCATAATCACAGTTTCGAACAAAATCAAACAAAAAAAACTTACTCACTTCAATAAAAATGACGACTACTATGATTATTTCGACAAATTTCCATTTCCAGAATCATGTAAGTATCTATTAGAAAATGTTACCTTTGTATATTTTAATGTGTGCAAGTTGAAACCATGTCAAATTAACGAGACTTGTTGAAGTCTTTTCATTTAATGTCATTTAAGTATAAGCGATGAGCAGTGTTTTGCTAAGGACACTTTTTTGAGAGATTGTGAGTCTAATTGTTTGTCGTACGTCAATGGTGGAGATAGATGAAGAGCTGGAGAGTGACTTAGGATATTTTTGGTCTCTTTCTATTCCCCCATCCCCCTAAAATTTATCCGAGCGAAGCCGCTGGCAAAAGCTAGTAGTTAATAAACATCTACCAAAGAAGCAGCAATTACTATAGAATACTATAATTACCACGGCTGCCCGCCCATTTCAATCCTCGTGGCATTTTAATATTAAATTAGTGGGTAGGTTATAGTTCAATGATGGCTTGAGGTGAACTTGTTACGGCTTCTTTTTTTGATAACCTCCCTTTTTGTGGCATTGTTTCAGTTGATTAAGGTTGATTCTTTGACCTTGTTATGAGTTAACAATTAATTTGAACAGTCTACCAAATTGACCATAATTATTATCTTTTTAATTGATGGTGTAGTTTTATGATATTTCGGATTGTCGGAGTTTCTACTTAATAATGATAGTCTGGCATGAACGTCCATGAAAAAGGTTTTCCTGACAAGTGTATCATTATAACCGACCGACTTAGTGCAAGTCGGACTTTTGCACGAAGGGTTAGGTATAGTATATGGAAGTCCAAATAGAAGACTAAATGTTAAATATCTCTTTTATTTTATTTGTTTTTATAACGGCAATAGAAATACACAAAATCTGTGAAAATTTCAACTATCTAGCTATCATGGTTCATGAGCTACAGCCTGGTGACATGCGGACAGACAAAAAGCCCCGTTTTACCCTCTGGGTAATAGAACCATAAAAATGTACAGATTGTGGGATAGTATGAGCTCATTTTGCCTGTTCAAAAATACAGAAACAAAATTTTCAAAACAAAACCCGGTGCGGCGCCACATACCGTGTTCGTAAGTAAAAAAATATTCAGAAATAAAATATAAAAGATTCGAGTGATCGCGAACTGTTGGTAGCAAAGTTACGGCCCGCGATAACTTCCAATAAAATAAACTTTTTATACCGATTCGCGAGGCTAAAAACTGTATCGACAAAAAGCGACGAAGACTTTATTGGTATTGCGGTTATTTGAGGCTGTATTGAGAATTTTATTGAGAAAAGAGTCCGTTCCTCGTTCCCACGGCATCGGCAGCCTTCCGGCGAAGCGAATTTTGACAGATACCATTGGAATGACGAACAGTAGCGATAGCAGCAATATTTTTTTGATCATTAATTAGGCCAGCTTGTCTTGTAAAATCTTATGCGTGAAGTGTAACTTTTAATTAAGCAGGAAAGCAAGCTTATACTATCCTACAAACAGCACATACTTATTTGTGATATTTAACCGAAAACCTTTTTGCCATACCAATTTATAATAATATCAGTCAGGCTGATAAAATTAGAGAGAGAGAATTTTTGCTAGTTTATAAAATATTTAGGAAGTTTATTTTTTATTTCTTTCCTTTTATTATCATTTCCAATTTTCACTGGATAAAGATCTCCTTTTTTTCACTCTATCCTTCTACGGTCCAGAACCAACCTTTGATTTAGGTATACAAACGCTAGATGGCGTTCGAGCGTAAGGAAATGTAGATATCTACTTGTATTCGGAAAGTTTTGTGTGATGAGTCATTACGACATACATTGGAAACTTATTGCCATAATTAGAGAGTCTTTCATGGTATTGATGGCAAATATGTTAGCGAGTTATCTAATGTTAAGGGATCCCTGCTCCCAATGGGTAATTGCAACACCAGAGGTGTAGCAAGAGAAATAAATTGTTGACTTGTTTTGAAGACTGCAATATCGTATTGGATCAGGTCGTTATTTTGATGCCAGTACCAACTGTTGGTGATAATTCGAACGCTGCGCAGGCGCCGCTTGCCCACCTTGTTCTGCAAACACAACGACATATCGAATTGGGAGATCAGCAAATCTTTTATGCCTTTTTTACCAAATATCTGAACACATCCATCAATTAATTTTACTACTTACGTTCAGTTATTAAACTGTTCACTTCATTGGTTTAAGGGTTTGGTACAGTTTTAAACTTTTTTTTACGCACCTCGCCGCTTTATGGTGTAATTTATGTCGACTACAATAAAACCTGTAAAGTAACGCAAATAAAAGTTTACTTTATTTTTATTGTTACTTTAATTTCAATTTTATGTTGTACAAAAACAACACTTAGTCCATAGCTTTAATAGTTGTTACTTACAGCACACAATATTATTTAAATAACAGATTTCATTTTAATCGCTTAAAATATGTTCAATAGATAAAGAAAAAATCCAGTTTATGAGTAAAAAAGATGTACATAGAGTAAACTATTTAGTTAGCAAGAGTATCTCTAGCAATTTCAAATATTCTACCAGTTTTATTTAATCTTTACACATTATATATTTAAAAAAATACAAAGAATGTAGTAAGTAAATAAACTAACGTTAATCTTATCCGTATATCCTCGTGTCATTTACCTCGAACATATCAATTTATACCACTCAATTCTGAGATGTCTTTAAACAAACCTCGACCGAGACATTCATATTAATTGATTACAATTAGCTGGAGGAGAGTGGCCCACGCGTGGGCGTGGGCGTTTGTTTTGGTTCGCGGCACGCGTGGGAAACACACCAGCGCCAATTCACACGGCGTCATCTCCGACACCCGAGCATGTGTACGCCGCCTTATTATTTTATTACGCTGCTATATTTAGAACACTTACAGTAGCTGACGTGGTGTGAAATATGTTGAACCTTTTACATTTGCTGGTATTCTAGTTCTTACATCGTATAATTTATATATTTATATTAACATTTGTTTTGTACAGTGAAAATAATGAGCTCTAACTTAAGTAACGAAAGAAAAGATGACCGCTTTTAATTTCAATCCCGCATGATGGGGATGCAACCATAGATAATATACCCTAGTAAAGTAAACTCTAGTAAAGTCAATTCGCTCTTGCCTTGAAAATCTCTAAATCAAACTAATTTGGGGGCAGTAACGGTGTCAGATTAGGTATTCCAATCCTAAGCATTCCAAACTGAATATTAAAATAAACACACCCATATGGAAACGGTTTAGTACAAAGACGAGGCAAGTTTGCATTATTACATATACATAAGTATTAGGTAAAATATCTCGATGAATTTTTACACTCAACTACGGCCAAAGGAAAGTCCCTATTACCGAGGCTGGGTCATCAATAATCACTTGGGTTTATCATTCAATCATATCTAAAATTTCCTGAAAAGATTTGTGGATGACGTCATTAATAAAGAATGTATATGACAAGCCGTGATCACCCAGGCAGTGGACAGACCCATCACGCCACGAATAAAATCTAAGTTGTAAAACATACGAGAATATCATTATCATTAACAGATAATACAGGTAGATGACGTCAAATAATGACCGCACATATTTCTGCCAGGTGCATTGGCACTTCTTGTATGACTCAGTATAGCTCGTGCTTAGTATAAAAATAGCACAATAATTATGTTTACAACTAAATGACATCTGACGTAAATGCGTCATCTTAAGAACATCTTTATACAGAAACACAGACATATAATAAAAAGTAGACTATACAAAAGTATATATTTCACGGTAGCATGTAAAATCACTTCTATAGCATTATTTATCTTGTTTGATTTTCGGTTGCTAACGTCCAACTACTAAAAACAAAAAGGTTTAATTTTGCCCATAAGTAATGTAAAAACCATTTAATTTTACAAGTAAAAGAAAATCTATCGCTGCATCGTTGATATATGTATGTTATTAGAAAAATAATGGCAAGCTTATCTTATAATTAGAACAGATTTATGTTATATTATTCATTTATTCAGAAACTACTGGACCGATTCTAAATAAATTTGGTAAAACAAAGGAAATTGGCATACCCTATGCAGTACTTTTTTTTAAAGACAATATAAAACTGTAAATAGAATGGTGGCCAATAACTTAGTATTTTCCTATAAAATCAATAACATAATCATGGTCTGATTGATATAAGTCTTTATGCAAATTTAAACACGACGATCAGAAAAATATCAACTCGTAAGTACAGCGTGAGTCATCATATCGTAATATCTAAATGCGGAGGAGATTTTTCTTAATCAGCTGTTTGGCGGGAAAAAGGCTTTGAATACTAATTCATTCGTGTTTATATACATTTTGCTATATAAGAATATAATTTAGTATTATTCGCACAGTCTCGCGGCCGTTGTGTGGATGTTTAGTCTACTGTGGCACGTTAATCTGTCTGAGAGTTGATTAGGAGAGTGATAAGCGGTTAGGTGAGTTTCAGGTCAACGTTGTATGGTTAAATTAGTGTGCAATAATTTAAGGTAGGTAATATTGTTTCTTATGTGACTATATCAAAGAGCAAGGCTTCATAAGGGCTCGTAATTTTTAGTATCCCTCAATTGATTCTTATATATATATATATATATATATATATATATA